>VWZF01001774.1:915285-1047487 GCA_013396755.1 Sclerurus mexicanus | reverse complement strand
GCCGGGCTCCCTCTCCTGGGCGGCCGAGGGGTGGGCACGGGCAGGGGGCGGCCGCCAGCCCCGTCGGGGCTGCGGCGGCACCGATGGAAAGGGACGCGCCGCGACTTCCCACTGTGCCCGTCGTTATCCCGCGGGCATCCTTATCCCCCGGGCATCCTTATCCCGCGGACATCCTCATCCCGCGGGCATCTTTATTCCCCGGGCATCCTTATCCCGCGGGCAGGCAGGAAGGGAGCAGAGGAAACCCACAGCCCAGGCTCCCTGAGGGCGTGTGGCTGCTGAGGAGCCGCGTCCCGACTGACTCGTGGGGGCTCAGGCGAATGCAAAAAGTGGGGACAAACACTGCGGAGCCGCCAGAGCCCCGAGCGGGCAGCCCCGAGGGCAGAGAAAGCCCAGTGCATCTTCAAAACCTCTTTTTTCTTTTGCAAAAATCCCTCCCGTTCAGTAGTAAGCACCAAAACCAGAGTAGTTATTCCTCAAATCCCTTCGTTCTTCACAAGGGTTTTTTTCTCGCTTACCTTGGCTGCAACAGGCAGTGAAAGATGAACATGCTGATTTGCAGCCTTTGCATAAGAATCTTACCCCCAAAAAATCAGAAAATAAATATAAACGACATCACAGGGAGGTTAAGAAATCTCCTAGAAGAACAAACACTCTCACTAAATTGTCAACATAAATTTTGTGAGGTTCAGCACTAGTGAAGTTGCCATCTATAATTTTTCATAATGTCACTTAAAGCAGATGCAGTGCTCATCTAACCTTGACTAGTTAACAGAAACACTTATTTTCCTTTCCCATTCTCTTTCTTTTTTTATAAATTTTAACTGCTTCTCAGCAAGTTCTCATTCCCCTCCACCCTTCTTCTGCTTATTATCCTGTCCTTTAATCATCATTCATCCCCAGAGGAGGGTGAAAATAGACAAGAAAATGAATCCTTTGCTGTTTGGTAATAGAAATCTCTAATGAAAGTCACTGAGTTTTCTTTTTCTATTTTAAATATTCTTTTTCTATTGTCTCCTTCTTAAAGCACTACACAGGTGGGGTTTACTACATGATACATGTTTTCTGAAAAGGCAGCACACTTTATTTTTCCATAGAAACCCTGGACTGAGGATAGCATTGCCTGTATTAGAAGTCACTGGGCATATTTGATTTTATTTGCATCAACTTCCAGAGGCTCTCCTAAAATTACTTTCTACCACAACCGTCCTGGATTATTCCAGGAGAAACCACAACTCCCAAGCAGACAAAAAGCAGAATTTTCAAAGCACCAAGGTACACGTTGCAGATGAGAGAGCAGTCTGCTCTCAAGCATCTGTTTATCAGCTTGTTCAGTGAACTCTCCAGTTCATTTTTGCCAGAGAGTGGCCTTTTCTGAGGAAGAGGCTGAATTCAGCATTGGAGGAACCTAATGCTGCTCAAATGAGTGAGGGTTTCAAACTTTCATGTGAATCTGACATTAGGAAAAAGCCTTTTAGCTTCCTACCCACAATAGCCTGTAAGACTCCCACAGTCCTTATTTTTTGGCAATTCAAGTATCAGTTTCAGAAGCCAAAGCCTGTCTCGTGTCTTCTCTAAGTTTGTGTGACCAGTTCAGGGATGAACATGAGGTCTGGCTCAGCCCTGACTGCACCAGTGAAGCAAAGCCCCTTCAGCAGCTACAGGGGTTTCAAACGCCAGCAATTCCTCCAGGGCACCCTGCTGTACTCATTTGTCATTTCAGCTAATTTATAAGCTTTTAAAACTTTCATGACTTAATAGTCATACCCAGGTGAGGAACAAAAGTGAAATCCATTAAACACCCATTATTATTTAAGTAAATTTAGTGGTGGGATTAGGAAGCAAATTGACATGACACTAAGAACAAGTTACATGAGTGCTGGGAGAATTTTTCTTTTACTGCTCTCTGACCAACCTGCCCCCAGCCAGTTCTAGAAAGATCAGCTCTCATTCAGGTCTGGACTTGCCTAAAATTGCCAGCAACAGGATGATGGTGCAGGTGTTTCCTGGAGATTCAGAACCAAGCACAGAGCTTATTTAATTCTCCCTGGGTACCCACATAAAACATCTGCTTAATTTTATGTAATGCTTTTCAATCACTCCTGACTGATGCTGGAATCAAAGCAATGCCCAGCAAAGGAAAACTGTTGTGTCTCTATTTACATCCTCTGAGGCACCTGCTCCTCCCAGGGGACTCTGGCTGGAGAGGGTTCTACTTATGAAGATTTAAAAACATAATTTATAAATACTGAGTAGCACCTTGATTCAAATGATCTTCATCCAAACAGTAATTGGCTACTGGAAGATCAAGTCAGAGTTGAACAAAGCCCAGATCAGAGATTCAGAGATAAACATGCAAACCTACAAAATAGTGCACACACTGGAGCTGGAGAAAGGCAACTGAATTTACAAAATATATTACAGTACATGGATACAAATGGTACTTACATCACTCTCAGGATGCCTTTTTGTGTCTTCATGCATGTGATTTATTAAACATAAAATCAGCTGAGGCATGGTATGAGAAATAATGTCTAAAAGAGCTGTCAGTTTTGTAAATAACTGGTTATACTAACAAGCCAAGGTAATTTTAGCCTCACTCTAACATTCTCAAGAAAGTCAGGGGTACCTGGAAATGAAAAAACAGCTATGAACTCTTTTCTAAAGATCAGTGAAGCACATTGTCTAAATTGATATTATCATGTTGGTCATTCCACAAGGAAAACCACAGTAGTGAAAAAGCATAGAGGGAAGAATGGCAGAAGAAAAAAGTATTACTAACATCTCCAAGGATCTCAAGCTCAGTCATGAATGATAAAGATCCATCAGTAGGGAGAAAGGATCAGTGAGGGAAATGATTTCCAGTCCCCAAACAGTGACAAGAAGAGGCCTAAATACTCTATATTGCGTGTGGGCACTTTTTTTTTTACTGTAGATTGGAGGCATGTCCCTTGGTGTCTGGGGGATTCAGTAGAGTTGATCTTGAAAAGCACATTTAGTGCCCTTGTGATGTTGACTTGTGAACTATTTCCAGTGGCAACCAGTGCATGAAACATCCCTGGGTATCAGGTCACCGGTGAAGTACGTGAGGAAATCTGAACACTGACAGGGAAAAGGAAAAGGAAAAAAGCCCACACAGAAACACCATGTATGAAAGCCTGAATTTAAATGACTGATTTGAGATGGCTATTTCAGGCAGTGGCAGAGCTGGACACAGAGGGTAATGCAGGAGGGTGTGAATGGGAAGGATTTGCTGTGCAGTGCTACTGCTTCCTGGGATCTGGAGCTCAGGCACTGGCTGCAGGGTGCTCATGAGGCAGGACCAGTCACTGCTGCTCCCCTGCCATCTCCCCTCCCAGGACACTGATGCTCGACTCTCAGAGCTCAGCCCTGATCCCAGCCAGGAGAACTCAACTCCAATCCCCAGGCCACAGCGTTTGGAGCCTGCAAAAGGGATTTCTGCTCTGCAGGAATCAAGCAACAGCTCTTCAAAAAGCAGTCTTATGTCACACACAAGATTTAGGAGAGGTGGAAAACCATCATCTGGTTGTTTGTAAAGGGGAAGGAGCTATGTTCCCCTCCCGTCCCCTTCCTGCCCGTTCAGGCTCTGTTCCCCTTTCCCTCCCTCACCAGTGATCCTTCTCTATGCCTGCAAACCCAGAGCAGAGCTGGGGGGTTTCAGCCATAACCCCCCAGAGTTTACAACAAAATGGTTCTTTTGGGAGAGGTGAGGAAGACAGGAAAGAAAGAGAAGTACCAAACCTGCAGCCAGGGATCCGAGCAGAAGCTGTCACCTGCACAGTCCCCAGCCCCAGGAGCTGTGGGTAATTTCAGCTCGGTGCAATGCTGCCAATAACTGTGTTATTTAATCGGCAGAGCTTATGCAGTGACTTTTTATGGGGTTTTTCCAGTTCCACCCACTCACTCCCACAGGACCAGAGAAAGAAAAGTTTCCCACAAGGAACACTTGGAGTGACCTTCCTCTTGCAGCTCAACCTGCTCCATCAGGTCAAAGGCCATTATTGGATCTTAAATCAGCCTGGAAATCGTTCGAGCAGGGAAACCTAAAATTTTCCCCCTTCTCTTTCTGGGATTTCCATCTGCCAGAGATACAGGGTAGGAGAGGGATTACTGCCCTGCCAACACTTCCCTCCAGAGTGGGTAGGGAGCCAAACTGCAGAGGATGATAAGAATAAATTATAGCTGAGAGGAGAGGAGAGCTCTAAGGAAAGAAAAATGCTTCCTCTGCCTGCCTCATCCCTGCGGCACAGCAGAACAGTGCCAGAAAACCCACAGCAAACTAACAAGACCGTTTCTTTAAAACCTAATCTACACCAACAAATACAAAATACCTCAACATTTCTGATCATTTCACTGACAAACGTAGACCCTGGATGTACTGCTGAATTTTATATTCTAAGCTGTGTACATAAAATCCCTACAGGGCTGTTTGCTGAGGACCTACTATGTGAAATGGCTCATAAACTAGTAAATCAATACAAAAATACAGACTGCACCATTGCTTCCCAATTTAGGCTTTATTTGCATATGCTTTTTTTTCTTTAATACTGTATAGCTTTCATTTTTTCTTTCACTCCATACTGGACAGACATTTTAGGCCCTCAGGAAAAAATTGAATATATGAATCAAAATAAAAGTCATGGGAAAAAATGACAGCACTTTTCGTGTTAAAGATGGCTTTGACATTAATTAGTATCTCAGAAATGAAATAAAGCCAGTTATACAGAATGATTCATTAGAATGAAATTAATCTGAAGAGTAATTAATTCCGAGAGGATAGATAATAAGAATACAAATAGATATATTAGTAGCAAAACTCTTCAGCAGTGAGTGTGACAGTGATTTCTAGCAGCAGTGGATGAGACTGTGGATAATACAGTTTTCTCAGCAGATGGTTTGGTAGGTGGCACTCTCCCTCCTAAGCTGGTGTTACAGATTTACTCCTGAGCTGCATGCCAGCATCAAATAGATCCTTACCCATATTCAAGCCCAGAGCCTGACTGATGGATGGAGAAAAACTGTTTAAAAGATTTTTGTGGGTTTTTTGGTGCAGGACGTGATGATGAAGAGTATGCTTGGTACGTACAGCAAGTGAGCAATAGTTTGCCCTAGAGCTGATTGCTAAGTTCATATTATTAGACATCCAGCATGGTCAGGCTTCACAGCTTTGCCATTGGCAGGCTACAAATCCTTGAATTAAAGATAATTAAACTAATACCTAGCAAAAAATAGAAGTATCACTTCTTGCTCATAGTGAAGACTCACAGCAGCATTTCAGACTTGCACCCCAGGGAGCCACAGGAGCCCAGCCAGTGCTTTCTGCAAGGGAGCAGTCCCCCGGTGCACAAGGAGCACAGCAGGTCCAGCTGTGGTAGAGAGGGTCAACCAGCAGTCCAAAAGTGACCAGACCACTCCAAATGTCCCAGTCCTGGAGCTCTGCTGTCACAGGCAGCATTTTCCCATCTGCAGCTCCCCAGAGGACCCTGCTGTTGTTGTGATGTCGCAGCTCCACCTTCAAGTTCTGAGATTAAACTGTTCTCTGAGACAAGGTACTGGTTATCAAAGTCAAATCACGCAGTTAAAGGCAATCAGAAACACTCCACCAAGTTCAATAAAACATTGGGACAATACTCCAGACAAGAATCCATACTGAGGTCTAAACTCCAGGCTGCTTCACTCCTCCTGACGTAACTTTCATTCAAACTTTTGAAAAACCCATTGATACTACCAGATTACCCCAAACTACAATATACTGCCAAATCCACTTTTATCCTAGCTCACCTGGATATGTTATCCTGTTCCAGCCTCTGTGCCTATCCCCCACATCACGCAAGACTGTTTCATCCCCACAATATGGGTAACATCTCCCTCTTTGCATCCTGCCTCGACGCCCTTGGCTTTTCCCTGCCCTGTGTTGCAAGGAGCTGTTGCTGAGACTGTCTCTAACAGTCAGTACTTTCCCAGGCTGGAAAGGTTCCCTGAGTTTCACCATCCATTTGTCAACATCTATCCCAAGGTCAGGGGCCTTCCAAGCCAGCTAATTCTCCCTGCTTCCTTCCAGCAAAGCTCATCTGCCCAGGGCTGGGCTTTGTGCACAGCAGGGCTCAGCTCCACCAACACAGATATCCAGTGTCTCTTCCTCAGTCCATCAAACCGCCCTCTCCATTTAGGAGACGCTAAAATCAGGGATGTCTTCTAGATACAAGTTCCATTTTGGGAAGGCTATAGGATTTGTTCCTATCTACTTTCTAGCTGTACTTTTTCCCCCCCCTCTTTATAGTGATTTTCTTCAGTGCTTTTCTCAGTGTTTTCTTCTAAGAGTTTAATATTGCCTTCTAGAAAGACCTCTCCATTGATTTACAAATATTTATTTCCCCTTACCAGGAACTTACATTTGCTTTCTAGGAGTTTCCACATGCTTTCAAGAAATCCCTAATGACCTTCTAGAAACCTCCCTGATGTTTTTTTGTAATTGTGTTCTATTTATAGGAATTCCTTTCTGCTTCCAGAAGTTCCCTTATGCTCTTTAGAAGTTTGCAACAGCCTTCTAAGAACTGTGCATTTCTTTCTAGGATTTCTCCATTACTTTAGAGTAATTTCTTCTTACTTCATAAGAATTTCCCTCCAGTTTTCTGGGAATTTGTAGCCAATTTTCTCAGAATTCACATTTTGCTTTCCTGGAGTCCTCCCACAGCTTTCTAGGAATTCACTTTTGCTTTCTAAAAATTTCCCAGTTTTTCCAGGAGTTCCCTCTAGTTTCCTAGGACTTTCACATGGTTTTCTACACATTTTCCATACCTTTATAGGAATTTCCTACCACTATGAATCTCTCACCACTCTCTAGGCATTTTTTTCAGCTTTCAGGTATATCTATCATGCCATGGCATGGTGTCAAGTGTTGTTCCATCCTGTTTGTGCTGCTGCATGTTGTGGCATGCCGTGTACTACTGCAAGTTGTCCTGTGGTGTCTTGTTTTGTCATATATTGTGCTGTCACACCTTGTTCTCACCTGTTTGCTCGTGTTGCTGCAAACAATGTCTTGTGTGTCATCTGCTTCTGCATCCTAAGTTCCATCCTATGTGGCTGCAGGAATAAACTTTTGAGAGTTCCTATTTTTAACTGCTATTTTATAAAGCCACTGGAAAAACTCAGGAGGTGAAAGTATAAAGCTTCAGCAATATCTGGTCTCTAGATGATGACAAAAAAATTGTCAGGTCTGGTTGAAGCAGTTTTAAGATCCTGTGACTGTTCCCTGTGCCCTGTGGGATATTCCTACACTTCCTCTTGCCCCCACAGGTACGTATTGACATCCCAGATCCCTTAGCCTGGTCAAGGGTCTTGCTGCCAACAGCACAGGGTGCTCAGATGCTTCAGGGGATGAATGATCCCACAAAAGATATTTATAAAATAGCCACATCATAGAGGAAATGGCTTCCTAATCCCCTTGAAAGGCTGGTTTATCCCTTTAAACATAGCTTTATGTCCCTTCTATATGCAGATTGGCTTTTCATCTTCATTCCCTTCCATTCTTATCTGATATAACTATGCATCTAGAGAAATAGGAAAATTGAGCGTGCATCAATTTAGTTTGGCACAGTATAGCATGAGTAACCTAGAATTGAGTTCAAATATTGCAGATGGAGCCAAAACATTTAAGTGATTTTGTAAGTAACACTTTATCAGCTTATATAAGCGTTTTATTACGATTTATAGTGCCAAAAAGTGTAGTGTTACTTGCCTGTTTGATCCAATTTCCCAGGATAATAGTTTACCCCTTATCCACTGAGAATGGAAAAACAGGGTGATGGTTTTTGATATACTGACACAGACTCACAGACATCTCTGGCTCATTTACAGAAACAATCCTTGAACTGCCCCAGACTGTAGTGACATCCCTTCCAGTCTGGGGTTGCGATTTTCTACATAAAATTGATGTACATTACGTCAGGAGACCACAGGAAATGCTGTATATACATGGTTCACCTCGCACAGCATTCTGCTCCTGCAGGCAAAACCCAGCACAAAGCCTTCACAGGCACCTCCCATTGAGTGCTAATGAATAGTTCCCAGAAATGTTGCTGGTTTCGTCTGGCAAACCCCTGATAACAGCCACCTTGTTGCCAAGGCCAGTTCCTGACACTAAGTTCCAGAGCCAACAGCTGAATACACCCCAGATCCTTGCACTGTACCTTCAGGAATGTAACCACATCATTCCCCACCTGCTCTACAACTACTTTTTTCATGGAACAGAAAAATCTTGACATCTCCCACGCTTGCCTTTACTCTCTGACTGCACTGTTTATCATTCAGGGTTTGGAATTCCTGGTCCTGCAGTGCCACTTACTGGACATTTATGTTCATAAAATCAATGTGCAGAAGCTCTTCATTTTTTCAGTTGATTCCCAAGGCCAATTTGAAATGGAAAAAAAACCCGAAAAAACACTAATGCCCATGTAGGAAAACAGGAAAACTTGAGGAAAACAAATACAGTAAAACTCATTTCTTAGATGAGGCAGTAATTTTAGAGGAATAGAAATTCTCCTTTTCTGGTCACTGTAGAGAAGAATTTGCCCTATAATAATGTGGGAAGTCTTAGAAGTGGAAACATGCGGATTATTAAATTCATCCCTAGTTCAACAAATACGTCTGGAGGTTTGCAGGAATCTTATTAATATATTCTTTGGGAAATAAGGCAACTGAAAGGAAGGCTTCAAAAGGAGCTGGGGTAGGGCTTATTTGATTAACCCAGTCATACTCTCTAGGCACATGTATTCTGTATGTACCACTAGTACTTGCCCCTAATTTAACAAGCAAGACACTACGCTCTGCATGAACCTGTAAGAAAACACACACTTGAGCTCACCCACGGGGTACTGACTAAGCTACATGGATTGATCACATGGGACTAGCTGCATAGAAGCCTTTTTGGGGGGCCAGGACTTTTGAAGAACAAGCTCATAATATTCAGTTTCAGATCACTGTATTCAAAACCACATTCTGGCATCTGTCCCTCCTGATTTTCCAAGGTAGAGAGCTGGCTGGAGATCACAGGAGCTCCTCCAGCCCGCCCACATGACCTTCTGCTCATAGAAGGCACCAGCAGGATCAGTACACCAGGTCTCAATGTAGAACAGAAACAGGATCAGGCCAAAACCCCCATCTGGATCTGGGAGCTGGCACATCCTTTTAGATTCTGCATTTTTTTTAATACAGCCAAAAATATTTTACTGTGAAAATTATTGCAGATAAACATATGTAGTCAGAGGTCAGATATTCTTTGTGACTAGTCATATTCATCCATTTGCCTGGCAGTTTGTAGCTCATGAGCAATTGGTGGTGGTTACTCAGGGCCATCTCAAAACTTTTAGGGATTCCTGGCAAAATGTCAGATTTGTTTCTCAGCAATGGGAGAAACTACTCATCTAGTGAAAGAGAAGTTATGTAGCTGTTCAAAACCATCTGCACTGAATATAGAGCAAATTATTAACTCAAGGAATAAATGCAGCTTTGCATGTACCAACTCAGAGAAAGAATTTAGGTATTCATACATGTACATTAGAGAGTCTGCAAGCAGAATTTGAGTTGTGATATGCAAAAATGACCATGTGTGATTTTAAAGCAGACTAACAAGTTAGTACCTTTGGCATATAAGAAAATTATTAGAGGCAGAACACATAAATTGAGCTTTAAAAGCAAAGATTTCATCAGTAAATGTGTCTCCACAAACATTTATACCTGGGGAGAGTAATGGCTTTTTAATATAAATTTCCCATTCAGTGTCCTGCAATGAGCAGGGAGAAGGAGGTCAGACCTTGCCAGCACTGTATTCAGGGTGTTTAAGCATAGGATTGCTCTGCATGCCCAGCTGCCACCTCTCCAAGGATGGGACCTGTGGACAGCACAGCAACGCTACAACGGGAATTTAACGGAAGAGGAGCTGGGCTGGGTTATAGGTGGTACTTGCAATCCGCCTCTGTGTGTTGGCATCTTATTCTGGTCCACAGAAAGGAGTGAATTAGCTCTGTTTGCAGGCTGTAGATGAACATGTGTTCCCCCACACCCAGAACACCCAGCATCAGTTACCGGGCCTGCTCAGATCGGATCGGGATCTCTTTGGCTGGGATCAGCTCTGCTGGTCTCAGCCAGGGTTCGGCTTGGCTTGGCTCAGCCTGGGCTCAGTTTGGATCGGTTCGGGTTCGAATTGGTACAGGTTGGATTGGCACAGTCTGAGCCGTGCCGAGCCGGGTCAGAACGGGACGGGTGGGGTCGGCACTGATCAGGACTGCTCGGCACTGATGGGGTCGGCACTGGTGGGCACCCAGGGCGCGGTGCCGTCCCGCAAAGGGCGCTCCCCATGCCCATGGCAGCCGCAGGACGAGGTGCCCACCCCCGTGCCATCCCGGGGCTGTGACCGTGCCCCCGCCAAGCCCAAAGGTCCCTGTTCCCATCCCTGTGCCCACACTGTGCCCGAGCCAGCCCCGGGGACAGTGTCACCTTTCGGGACATGTCGAGTTACAGACTACGGGCATGAGGCAGAAGAAGGGACCTCTCCATGGGTCCTGACAACGCTGACAAAAGTAACAGACCAGAATTATGTCCTTCCTGTAAAGGCTTTAAAAACAACCCCACATCACAGCAGTCGCCCTGCAGTCACCTGTCCCGGGCACAGTGGTGCTCTGGGGCACAGCTGCTCCTACCAAAGGGCCAGGAGCAGGAGAAGGCCACGGCCACAGAACAGAGTGAGGATTTCTTCCCCATCCCAAGCAGCATGAGGTTCCCTCATACCACAAGGCTGGGAGATTTATAGCAGAGGTTCTCCAGCTGCCCCTGGGACATTCTGTTCCCCATTATCTCATTTGCTCTTCTATTTAGCAAACAACTGATGCAGATGAGGTAAAACAGTAACACAAAAGGGCNTTACAGACTACGGGCATGAGGCAGCAGGTTGCACGGGGCTGATGTGGACTTGAGAGGAAGGAAAAGAGCAAAACAGAAGGGTTGAAATTCCTGAGTGTGTCTACTGCCACAGCAGCCCAGTCACCCCTAGGAATAACACAAAGAAGGAATATTAGAGTGGAGAGGCCACCCTTTGTCCCAGTGCCGATTTCCTCTTACACAGTCACATCCACAACATCATTACTGGGTACCAGCAGCTCTGAATTGCTTAAATAGAGATGAAGACACATCCTGCCCTGAAAACCATGGACAAAATAATGGGAACATGATGTGCAGACGAGTGTGTTGCTGCTTCAAGCCTGGGAATGGGCTGAGTTCTGGAGAAAAGCAGCAGTGATGCTTTAGCAGGAGCACTGCTGCCTTCCCAGTGCCCGTGTCAGACACCAGGGTTACGGGCTGGGAGCCCGGCTCAGGAAGGGATGTCCTGCTTGAGTGTGAGCAAGGGGGTGACAGTGACATGTGGATACTCCTTATCTGGCAGCTAATGCACTTTTTATCTCCTCCCTTAGGTGAGAGCGATGTGACAAGGCCTCTTGTACTTGAGCAACCTTCAGAGCAGCCTCCTGAGCTGTCGATGCTGTCCTCACACACAGGAGTTTATTGTCACCTTATTGCCAGGTTTAGAGTCATTAGTGTGACTTGGGTTTCTAATAATAACCCTATAACAACCACCTCAATTCAGTGCAGCTCAGAGAAGAGGAGACTTAGGGAGGGACCTACTTGTGGTCTGTAGCTTCCTCACGAGGGGCAGCTCCGATCTCTGCTCTCTGTGACCAGGACCCAAGGAAACAGCTGAAGCTGTCACAGGAGGTTTAGGTTGGGTATTAGGAACAGGTTCCTCCCCCAGAGGGTGGTTGGGCGCTGAACAGGCTCTCCAGGGCAGTGATCATGGCCCCAAAGCTGCCAGAGCTCAAGGAGTGTTTGGACAACACTCTCAGGGACAGGGTGGGATTGTTGGGGTGTCCTGTGCTAGGCCATTAGCTGGATTTTAATGATCCTTGTGAGTCCCTTCCAACTCAGAATATTCCATGGTTCTATGAATAATAACAGCAGTACAATGCAGAACTGCTGAGTGTTCTCAGTGGATGCTGAGCAAGTCGGGACTGGTGGCAGGACACAAGCTCAGCCTCGGGAACATCAGCTGATCTTAGACTTTCTCAAAGCCAAAGGGAGGAGACGTCTTGCTCTGTTTGTTCCCAGAATACACTTAGACATACTTGCATTCCTGAGGAGGGTGAGTAGCACACAGAGCAGCTTTCCCAGCCCTGTAATAACAGGGAAGTAGCTTCCACTGAGCAGGTGCAGTGGGAACCTGACTGCAGAGGCAGCACATGCAGAATTGCCTCCTGCCAGGCAAGGGGCCCTGGAGCCAGGTGCTGTGAAAAACCTGCATTTTTTTCTGCACCTGGGTCTTGTCCTCCTGGCAAGAACTTCCCAACTGATCAGAGCAGCCTCCTTTTATCTACATCTTCTCCCATCACTGGTTCAGCAGCCACTGGGCTGTCTCCAGGAGGAGGAACAACCCTGTGCAGGTCAGGTTGTGTCACTCAGCCAGGCACTTACTCACTGGCTCTCAGAGGAGGCTGAAGGAAAGCTGACACCTGTGCTCTAAGGGGCAGAGATAAAAAACCCGAGAGTGGGATACAGAGGAGTTGTGTGGCTCCTTCCCATTTCATTCCCACTGATCACTGCCCAGCCCCTCTGGGACAGGGCTCTCAGGAGACATTGCCTCAGCTGCCGGCACAGCACAGAGGTTCAGAAGATGGTGTTTTGACAGAGACTGTCTGTTTTCTTGGGCAGATGTTATCAAATCACTTTAATCCCTCCATGCAGCTTAACCCCATAAAGGAGGCATAACACCACCTGGGGAGGGCTGCATGGTTGGTGTTTTAAATTGGCCTGTAATGTTTGACAGTGACTTGAGCAGGCAAAAGGCTATTGAGCATCACATTGCCCAAAATAGACACTGCATAATCCTGAACTGTTCCCATGTTAGTGTCATGCTCTAGACAAAGGCGTGATTAGGCTAAATTTCCATAATGTTTTTTCCACAGTTGCAATATCACAAAGAGCACGGATTTCACAATGAGATTTGGAGCCGAAATGCACTCATCGTGACCTGAAGAAAGGTTTTTTTATTCTTTCATGCAGTCTGGCTAGCAATGATCACAGCAAGGATTTTTTTAAAACACAAACATTTGTCTCCGCTGGGATCAAACCTGAGGTTCACCAGCTCACTCCATGCCAAGACCACCAAGCAGCTGTCAGGCAGTGCTAACCCTCAGCATGTGTTATTGGCCTGAAACCAAAACTCTTCAGCAAAGAAAGCTTTAGCTGCCTTAAACTCTCACACCTCAGCTTTAGGGGCACAGCATCTGCATCACCAGTCAGCCAGTACAGCTCCATGGTGCAGTTTTCGCAGCAAGAAATGGGGAGAAATACATTACTTTGGAGTCCAGCCCCATGTACACACCCCAGATTGTTTCTGCAGGGCTAGCAGGTCCGGTCAAGGCTGGGTCAGATTGGCCTAATATCTGCAGAAGCAGTAAGAGAATGTCAGTCTTAACTCCAACACTAAGCACTGGTCTAGGCACAGACACCAGAGAGAGGTTACCTGAGGCCACATCCCCTCAGCAGCAGAGCAGTGAATTACTTCAGTAAGTATGAAAACACGCCCTTTGCATTCCTCTTCTCTCCCCGAAACCTCTCACTCTGAGAGCCCTGAAAAAATAACTCAATACACGGAACACACAGAAATGAGAGCAGCCCTGACACAGGCAGAGCACTAGAGAGATTGCCAGGGGCAAATCTGGGCTCAACCCAGCCCCTGCCAGCACACAGAGCAGTTGTGTTGCCAGTCCTCAGGTGACTGTGCACTGGCAGGTGGTTATGGAGAAGCCCTCAAGATTTCCTGTCCTCTTGCACTGCTGGAGAGGTGACTGGAAAAAGTGCAGACACACGGATGCAGAAGACAGCCTGGATGGAGTAGTGCCTGGCAGTAAGGATCAGACCCTCATTAATGCAGGGATATATTTGGTTCTGCCAGTGTGATCCTCAAAAAACTGTATTTTGCTTTCTGGAGTTCTGATAAATGCAGTAAATAGCAATACTGCTTAGCTGGTTCTGCAGTGATTTCACTGGCAGATCTCAAAGCATTTCACAAACCTTGGTCCCCAAACTGGAGATCCCAGTACCCAAGGAAGGGAAGAAATAATGTTTCCATGATGGCCATTCAAAGGCTGTCCTGGTACAACCCCACACACTTCACAGTGCTCAGACTGGGTTTGTATCCCACAATGTCAAGGCAGGTGTGCCTGCCTATGGCAGAGGGTTGGAACGAGACGATCTTTAAGGTCCCTTCCAACACAAACCATTCTGTGACTCTATGAGGTTACTCAAACCTTGTATGCTCTGGGTACCTCCCCCTCCACACTGAAGATGCTGCTGAAGAGCAAAGAGTTATATTTAGTCACTACTTTTTTCAGTGCATAACTCTGTTAAGGGCCACTTGCAAAATGATGAAACTTTGTTCTCTCTGTGAAGAACATCTAAGTGAAGTGACAGATTAGCACAGTTGATTCAAACAAGGTTTCCTCCAGCATCACTTGAATCCTGACCTTGGATGACTTCAGCAGGCCAGGTCCTTCCCCTACTTTTCCAGCATTTTCTCTCTCTGTAGAAAGGATATAACAATAATACTGAATTCTCCCCTCAGGATGCTGTGGGAATCAAAAAAGCACTTACTGCTAAGAAAATGAAGGGATTACTAAAAATGCTCTGAAAACACAGATATAAGGACTGGATGGCTCAATTGCATCATTACCCTTGTTCTTGTTACAGACAATTTAACCAGTTATGGAACCCCCTTGTGCTGGCTCTGCAAAGACATACAGTAAATGTATCTGCTTTGAATTTACAGAATCACAGACTCATTCACATTGGAAAAGACCTTCAAGATCATCGAGTCCAAACTTTGACCACCTTGTCACCCAGACCAGAGCACTGAGTGACACATCCAGTCATTCCTTGAACACCTCCAGGGATGGGGACTCCACCACCTCCCTGGGCAGCCCCTGCCAATGTCTGACAACCCTTTCTGTGAAGAAATTCTTCCTGATGTCCAACCTGAACCTCCCCTGGCACAGCTTGAAGCTGTTTCCTCTTGTCCTGTCCCTGTTCCCTGGAGCAGAGCCCGACCCCCCCTGCCCGGCTCCCCCCTCCTGTCAGGGAGTTGCTGAGAGTGAGAAGGTTCCCCCGAGCCTCCTTTTCTCCAGGCTGAGCCCCCCTAGTTCCCTCAGTCACTCCTTGTGCTCCAGACCCTTCCCCAGCTCTGTTCCCTTCCCTAGACATGCTCCAGCCCCTCAATGTGTTTATTGTCATGAGTGGCCCAGAACTGCACACAACAACTGAGGTGCCTCAGCATTGCCCAGCACAGAGGGGCAATCACTGCCCTGGTCCTGCTGGCCACACTGTGGTTGATACAGGCCAAGATGTCATTTGCCTTCATGTCCACCTGGGCACACGCTGGCTCATGTTCAGCCGCTGTCGACCAGCACCTCCAGATCCTTTTCTGTCGGGTTTTCCAGCCCGACGGGAGCGGAGAAGCCACTGCAGGGATCTCCCACTAGAGGGGAGCTTCTCCCTGCAAACCGCCCGCCCCGCAGCGGCAGGACGAGCACGACCCAGGCTGAACGGGGAGAGGGATTTGCAAGGGTTGGTTTTCACGAAAACGATCCTGGCGAGCCCTGTCCGTGGAGTGGAGGAGTTTCTGTCTCGGTGTATCTCGTGGGAAGGGGCTTGTGGAGTTTGCTGATGGTTCTGTGCGCACCCACAGCCCTGCTGGTACCTCGCTGTTCACCTCTGGAAGTGAATAATTACACTCCAGCTGCACAGATGTACAAAAGTGATGTCAAAGATGTACAAAAACGTTGTTAAGGCAGCGAGCAACAGCCGAAGAAAGATGACATCCTTCCAGTGAGCTAGTCCAGGGTCCTCCCCAGACAAAGCAGAACACTTTCATGTCATTACACTATTTTGTAAGATGTTAAAAATTCAGGTAAAGATTTCGGTATGGAGAAGGTCTCTGGAGTAACCACAGACCTTGCAGGAGGAGGGAAGGGAGGTGATACCATGCAGACATTCCTTCACCTTCCACTGCTGCCTCCTGCAAACAATCTTCCCTAGGACAACAGTGGGCAGGGAGGACACAGACATCCTTGCTGAGGACACGGCAGACTTCTGAGACACCTCTGGCAGGTCATACATGAACACATACCTAAATATCATCTGAGAAGAGCATGGAAAACCAAAACAAAAAGCAAAACCAACAAAGAACCCATAGTGATGCAAGGCCACATGAAATGAGGCTACTGGCAGTTCCCCACGCTGGTCCAAGGGCTCTGTCCCCAAGACTCCCCAAGCCATCCCGGGGCAATGTGTAGGTTTCGGGTTAGGGTTATGGTAAAGGCTAGGGTTAGGTTCTGGCTTCTGGTTAGCGTTAGGGCCAGGGGTAATGTGTGGTTGTGTTGCTTACTGGTAGTGTTTATTAACAGCACAGGTAATTAGGGGGAGTGGTTATTGGGGGAGCGGGAAGGAGGGGCAATGGTTGGGCATGGCCCAGCCCAGCAGAGGGCACACGGACACACAGAACAAGCTGGAATTACAGACATGGTTTAGAGCGCGGTACCCGACACCTCCCGACCACAGTGCCAAGTTTTACCTGGCTGAGCATGACAGGACGATGTTTCTACGGCACTTTTCATCCTAGAGCTCATTCAAGGCTGGACATGTCCATTTCTGGCCTGTGAAATAAACGCTTTTTATGTTCAGTGGATGCAAACAAGTTTACGTGCATTACCCTATGCACTCCCTGTGGCCTGTCCATAGACAGAGATGCTCCTCTGACCCATTCCTTCTGTTCCCTCCTCCACAGCAAACGTCTCTGTGGCAGCTCCCCACTGCCCACAGCCCATTCAGAAAAATACTGTTCTGGCCTCACAATACCCAGGAATTACAAATGAGTGTCCCAGTTCCTTAAATTCAGCCTGGAAAAAAAGATTTCTATGTAGAAAAAAAAATCCTTCCAGAGAACAAAAAGAGCAAGGCAGCCTTATTTAAACTCCTGACAGTTATTTATTTACTCATTTTGCCACAGCTATTTTAGAGGTTGTCATATGAGAAGCAAACTAAAAAAAACTCCTTTGGCTAATGTGACAGTGAAACCAGACAACATGAATCTCTCTGAAGGTGGATTGTGTCTCTGTGGGTGGCTTAGGTGGCTTCAGCTATCTGGGATGAAGAGTGGTATGACAGTGACAGCAGCACCATACAAGAGCCTAAGGCAGGAGATGAGAAACCACAAGTCAAAGCACATTTAATTGGGTTCTCACCTACCTTTCTACCAGACTGAAAATCAGGTATGACACTTTCTCATCACACCTTGAAGATATGTTGTTTACTACTGCTGATAAACCTCTCAGTGCCTTGTAAGAGTGGGGTAATGCTGCAGGTTTCAGAGCAACATAGAGAAGTGTCAGCAACAGTTTGACGTGGAGCTGGAAGTCCAGATGTGTCAGGTGTCTGAGAGCAACTTCTGCTTTGACTTAGCATGAGTCACTCCATCACTCCCATAAGTCATAGGATTTAGTGGACTCTTATTTCAAATGGAAATAAATGGTGGAAAACGTGCTAAGGGATATTTCAAAGTGAGTTTTATCAGGAAGCTGATAAAAGCACTGGCATTTGGTGCCTGGGACCTGGCAGAGGTACTTAAGGGACCTGAGCACCACTTCTTTCTATCCCTCTCTCTCCTTCACTGACTTTCTGGATGATTTTTAACAGGTCATGACTCAGTCACCTCCTTCTTTTGTGTAAAGATGGTGGAGACTCACCTCCTTGATAAAGCACAGCAGGTTCTACAGTAGATGTGACTCCTGTGTGAATAAGAGCCTGAGATCACTGAAATCGTCATACCTCTGTGGTGGTCACTGCTGATGCAAGGTCTCACAGAGTGGGGACGTGTTTACTGACAAACCAGGCACATCTGCTGGTCACTCAGCAGGTCCTTTCTGAGCTGACACTGCTGGGCTTCCCAGGCAGGCCATTCAAATGGGCACAGCAGAGGTTTCCTTCCCAAGTGGCAGAATTTTCGTTGAAAAGAGGCACCTGGGTTTATTTTATTTCCTTAATTGGCTCCAAATGGCCTGTTGATGTCCCATCATGGCTCTGGAGGTGCAGGTCAGCAAGTCACAACCTGCTTTTCTCCTCCCTAGTTTTCTCTGCAGTCCGGATTGGCATCTAGGTTTCCACTGTGAAAGCCTTGAGTTATCCAAGCATATATTTCCCTGTGTCATGGGAAAACACAGCTCCAAGGCCACACAGAGCAGAGTTCTTCAGTGACAAAAATGACACAGAAACAGCACAGCTGAGACAAACCTCTCCTGGGGCTGAAAAAAGGCCTCGCTTTACCCAGCAAATGCCAGTAAAGTCCAGAAAAAAGATCAAGCAGCAAATAAAATTAGCACTGTGGGCAGCACTTACCCTGCCAAGAGCTTATTTAGTGTGGGAAGGGGAAATGCTGGAGGTAGCATGACCAAGGTATGTGGGAGGAGGCAGAGAAGGAAAGCTGATCCATCCTACTCCTTTGCACTGCTTCAAAATAGGAGACCCAGCAGCCAGAGGGGGAGGCTATAAATGGCTGGTCAACTGAGCAGCAATGAAAGGACTTGCTGTGTCTGCAGCACTCAGCAAGCCTCAGAATATATGGCCAGAAGGGTCAAGACAGCACAATTGTGCAAGCAAATTTTAAAGGACTGTCTGTTACCTCCCTTCCTTCCCTGGCCATGTTGACCAAGTTGTTTCCATCCACATCAGAGGCAGGACACTGATCTGGGCAGAGGATATGATCCAGTGTGAAGGCAGCCGTTCCTGACATGCCAATCTGCACCCCCTCTTCCATCTCCCAGTTTTCTCTTCCTAAAAGGAGGTTGCACAGTGGATGACCAGCTTCCCCGTGCCAAGCCTGCATGTCACCTGGGACCTCTGCTGCACCTCTGATCCCAGTTTCTATGCACTGGAAGGAGCACTGGTACCTCTGGGGTGGCAGGGACTGGTATGAGGTGCACAGCAATGTCCTACCCAGGAAGGCTGTGGGGCTGGGGGTTAGGCAGGTGGTACCTACTCACACAGGGACTTGTCTTTTAGTGGGTCAGAGTCCCCTCCTGAGCTCCCACAGTTCAGGATGGCCAAACACAGAAGACTAGTTGGGCCCACAACAGAAACATGCAGCAGATGTAACAAAGGTATGAGCTCACATTTCCCCGGAGATCCCTGAAACTTTGCTCCCCTTCCAAAGTATATCCCAGGACTCAGAAACTCTCTGGATCTAAGGTCCAAGTGGAAGCTTTCAAGGGCAGGTTGGATGGACCTCTGAGCAACTCAGTCTAGTGGGAGGTGTCCCTGCCCGTGGCAGGGAGTTGGAAAGAGATGATCTTTAAGGTCCCTTCTAACCCAGGCTATTCTATGATGGATTCTGTGACCTTCTCCAGGGACAGTAACTAACTCACTTACTTCTCCCTTTGATCCTGTGAAGGCTTGAGGGTGACAGCAGATGACTTGCACATCTGTGACCAGAGGCTCCAGGCTGTGCCCAAATGCAGTGAATGGAAGGTCAGTGCTGAGCTGACAGTGCAGGAGGCAGAGCAGGACAGGCAGCACTAATGCTCCTGCCCTGCCTGCACAGCCAGTTTCAGGGGACAGCTGGGCCAGGGAGGTTCCCTGACTGCCCAGACCAGATCAGCACTGCCTGAAATGCTCTCTGTTGAAACAGGTGGAAGTTTTCAGAGCATCCATAATAATCTCTTCACGGGCCCACATCCATTTCCTGGAAGCTTTGCTTTATTTTGTGCTGTGAAGCCTGGGCAAGCCTGAAAAACCTGTCTGGTTTTGTTTCACATTGATTTTTCTCTTAATTTTTTTTCCTCTTTGCATGGGTGCCAGCGCTGCTGTGCTGTTGCTATGTTTTGTGGTGGTTAAGCACAGCACAGTTCTCATTGCCAGCGCTGACGTGAACCCTGAGAATCTGGAACAAGTCAAACCAGCCCTGCAGCACTTCAGGGAGAGCATGGGGCTGCTCCTACCCCACAGTCCCCTCCTCACACCCCCAGCACCCTGCAGAAAGGCCAGGAGGGGAGAAGCAAAGCAGCAGCTCCACATTTCAAAGAGATTAGAACTTTTCAGGGAAGGCCAATGGCTGTCCCAAAAGAGCTGGAGTTCAGCTCAAAACCTTCCTGAGGACAGTGACTTTTTGCACCCTTCAAGCTGAGGTTGGGATAAGAAGATAGTAGTAGGGGGAGAGGTCAGCCTCTTCTCCCAAGCAACAAGACAATAGAAAATGGCTTCAAGTCATGCCAGAGGAGGTTCAAGTTGGAGGTTCATCAGGAAGAATTTCTTCACAGAAAGGGTTGTTAAACTTTGAAATGGGCTGCCCAGGGAGATGGTGGAGTTGCCATCCCTGGAGGTGTTCAAAAAACAACTGGACATGGCACTCAGTGCTCTGGTCTAGTTGACAAGATGGTCACAGGTTGGACTTTATGTCCTTGGACGTCTTTTCCAACCTAAATGATCCTATACTTCTCTGATGCTGACAACACCACAGATGGAGAACATTCCCAATGTGGGTCTGTGGGTCTGACACCCTGCAGGGACATCACCCAAAGCATTCAGGGCTGCATTTGCCATTTCACAAAGCACAGTAGGAGCCCCCAGACTACCATCACCCCACTGCCACCCATTGTGGGGTGCATGGGGCAGGATGAAGGGGCTGAGGTGCCCCCCCGCCAGCTCCCTGTGCGTCAGGAGAAGCGCAGGGCTGCTGCTGGGATTGCAAAACACTCGCCTGTGCCGTGTTTGAGGCGGGTTTTTGCCAACGTTACTAGGGTACAGGAGTGACTAATTCTCTCCGAACTTTCAGTTTCAGCCTCAAGCACTACATTTCAGAGGGACCTGGTGTGTGTTGTGTGGGTAAAAATCCCTGAGACAGCTCCGTGCTGTGGCTATCTAGGGCAGAAATACCCAGATCCAGCTTCACCGCCCTGGTGCTGCGCCGAGCTGGCAGAACCAAACCTGGCCCCAGAAGGCAGATGGGGCAGAAATGAGCACTGTCCCCTCTCTAACTTTCCTACAGCTGCTGACGTACTGCTGGCCAAAAAAATGATTTGCATTCTTGTAAGGCAAATGAAATAAATGTTGCAAAAAGGAGACTATTTCCAGGCAGAAAACTAGCAAAACGCAGTGAGCAACAGACCTTTTAAGTAACTTCTATGAAAGTAATCTCTGGACACTCATTAGACCCTAATCATCAAATAAGGAGCAGAAAGAGGTGTGAAGGGCACAAGGATGTGGATGCTTTTACTTGCGGGGAGCCTGTTTTCAAGCACCAGCTTGTGCACCCCTTCTGCTTTCCAGAAGTCCTCAAGGAAACCATGGGGCTCCATCCTGCCTGGCAGACACAGCAGTGCTCTGCACATTCTGGAAAAGTACAGCCGCTGTGAGAAGTCTCTGGATGAAGGCTCTGGGGCAGGGAGGGGGGTTTGCTTCCACCCTGGCGTGTGAAAAGGAATACGGGTCTGGAAAGGTGCCATGGAAATGGCTTTCAATAACAGCCTCTGGAGACAGGCTCATGTACGGGGCAGGGGGGCCACAGAAGGGAGGGGGCATGGGGGCCCCCACAATGCTATGGGAGGAATGTCCCCTCAGGAACTCGCTGTTCCTTCCTGCGGCACCAACGTCACTGTGCAGTGCAGGAGTCAGGCAGGAAGGCTCTCAGGGCCCCTTTGCTTGCACCCTTCTGCAGCATAGATGTTGTGTGCTCAGCCCCACACAAACAGCCCCACTCTTGGCAGGGGGCAGGGGAGAAGGAGGAAGCTCACAGACCAGCACAACCAGCTGCTTCCATTGCAGATGGTGAGCTAAAGAGAGGCCAGAGGCACACACATTTCTCCAAGTGCATGGGAAAGGCCAGTGGTCTTGCAGAGCTCTCTCTCACGTGAGCCCCACCAAAGGTCATGTGTGGGGTTCCTAGCACAGCCAACACATCCAAGCGTGGGCATGGCTGTTGGTAAGCATCTGCTCTACCTTTCTGTGAGAGGAGAAATCCAGCACACCAGGCTGGTTCCTCTCCCACCCCTTGCATCCTTGAAGAGCAGCTGGGTGGCCTCTGGCCCCACATGGCCATTTCATCTACATGTTCAGCAGGGGGCTGTTCCCTGCCCATGTGCAGAGACTTGAGGGGTCCCCACACACACCATCCATATGCAGGGATAACCCAGTGAAGAGTGTGCCAGCAACAAGCTCCTGTACAGGCAGTGATCATAGAATCATTTAGATTGGAAAAGACCTCCAAGACTATTGAGTCCAACCTTTGACCAATCAAGACCTTGTCAACTATACCAGAGCACTGAGTGCCATGTCCATCCTCCAGGAATGGGGACTCCATCTGCCTGGGCAGCCCATTCCAATGCTTAACAATCCTTTCAGTGAAGAAATTCTTCCTGATGTCCAACCTGAACCTCTCCTGGCGCACCTTGAGGCCATTTCCTTTTGTCCTGTCACTGATTCCCTGGGAGCAGAACCCAACCCCCCCCTGGCTCCCTGCTCCTGTCAGGAAGTTGTAGAGAGCTAGGAGGTCCCCCTTAAGCCTCCTCTTCTTGCAACTAAATGATTCTAGCATGGACACTACCCAGGAGCATCTTGCTGCTTGTCTGGAGAGCTGACCCTGTGAAACCCACGCTCCCCTCACTCCCTGTGCAGGCTCTGCACCTCCAGCTGCAAAGCCTCTCCTGCAGAGCGGTCATCACAGCAGCTGGGCCATCACTTCTTATAGCCAGTGAGCTCCAGCACCTCACCTGAACTTTGCAGCATGAGGGAATAGCAGTTCCTACAGCTCAGGAAGAGGATAAACAGATCACTGCAGCCACCAGGCAACGGGACAAACAGCACAGTGCATCTGCAAACACAGCCCTACGCTTTTGGCCATGACAGGCAGCAGCTCAGCTGGACACCATACTCCTCCTTGCAAAGCCATTTCTCATCCACTTTGCTGCCTTTCAGAGACCCATTACTGGCTTGGAGGAGAGGAGGAGGGTGAGAAAAACTGAGAGCTCTGACCAGATCTAGGATTGGTTATTTGGTAGAAAGCCAGGTTAAAAGGGGAACAGCCTGAAGCAACTGATCTGACTTCTGACACGGTGATATCCTATATCCACTTATGTCATTGTGGGAAGGGCAAAAGAAGGGAGAATCAGCACCTCTTCTCCGAGGGTTAAACTGTCTTCCTGGATGGAAACTGGCTCATGCAGGGGAAGGGGGAAATGAAGCAACAAACCAGCTAAAGCTGCAACAGTGGGTGAGCAGCCTGGGCAAGAACTGTGGCAGATTTGAGGCTCTCCACTACCATTGATATGATCCTTTATTCACCAAAATAAAGCACATGGCTCTGCAGCTTCACCTGCACTCAACTGCTCCTTCCCTCTTCATTTCTCCCAGTTGCATAAGGAGCAAACAGTCTCAAGGGCTGAAAGTGCTGAGCACCATGCATAGCACCTGCCCGTGGAAGAGAATTGCCACAGCTGACTGCAAGAGGAATCCAGCTGCAGCACTACCCAGCTCAGCATGAACCAGTTTGTTGGGAATGGAGACCTCCCTGAGAAACAGTCCTTAAAGAGCTCTCTCCCTGAAGGATCCCATCTGGTCACTAGTGCCTAGCTCTAGGTGAGAACACAAGTCAGAAACATTTCATCCAGTCTCAAAACACCTAAATATTCCTCAAAAAGAACACCACAAAGAAAAAACTGTCAGTCAGTCTTGTGATGGGCTTTCAAAATGCCAAATATTTCCACTTTGAATTTATGGTTGAGGAAAAGCTCTTCCTGGTGCACAAGCGAGTGGATGTAAGAGAACAGTAGGTTTCAGAGAACAGACTTGAATTAACACTGTGATTAGTGTCACATCGTGGCACTTTTTATTCTAATTACCATTGCAGAGAGGGTCCTTATAAGGCAGCTGAAAAATTAAGAATGGCAAATTCTTCTTAAGCTTTAAAGAAAAGTCTTTTACATCCTTTTCTGCCTTCTCAGAAGCCTTTGTGTCATCAACATCCCAGGAAGAAGGAAACACTTCACACCTCCAGTTTCAGATGTAGCACTGGCAAAACCCATAACTGTGAAGAGTCAATCCATGGCCCTGCACATCAGTTTCTGCCCATAAAATAGGTTCTTGCCTGGCAGACCCACATCCATGTGCTCCAGCACCTGGAGGCAGGAGCAGAGCTTTCCTTTTGCTACCCCAGGAATGTGACATCCCCATTATAATGAAGCCTGCAGCACTATTCTGGACCTCTTGTTATCTCTACAAGGCATGTAGTAACCAAATAACTCCTTTTGGTAAATTCTTTTCACAAGCTTCTTTAAACCTCGGTGAACAAATAGTGTTTTGCTGCTCTTGAGATCTAGTTGATCTGGAGTGAAAAACGGGTCCAAAATTGGTGAAAGCAACCGCCAAGTTTACAGCTCTGCATTTAGCATCCCTGTTCATCCCTTTCAGCCTCGTTATATGTTTTGGAATCTCAAACTTCCCCAGCAGCCTATTTCAAATAAATGCAAAGCCCTCCAGTGTCCCCAACAAACCCCAGCTGTAAACCAAACCCAGGCCTTTTTGATTCCTGATCTATGAGCAAACCGTTGGCAACGAGCATTCAAGAACAGCAGCAAGCACAGATCTCTCCCTCTGGGCAAGACCTTCATGGCCACCAGCTCTCCCTGCTGTTTCTTCTGTCTCTCTTCCAGTCGTGCCCAGCTGTTTCTTTCTCTCCTTGCCTCCAAACCCATGCATTTCCCTGCTAAAAAATCTCTGCACCCTGCACCCAGGAAGATCGTTTTGCACCAGAAATAGAGCACGCTATACTTGGGATGCAGCCCAGGCATCTTAAAAATAGCTCAGTGCGTAGCTCGTGGTGCCACGTACGGCTGTGCCAGCTGCCTGGACAGACAGACGGGGTGCCAGTGGGCAGGCCCTGCCCTCGCAAGGCCATAAATGACCATGGTGCTCGCCAGCAAACCAATTGGTGCCTGGCAGGGAGGGCAGGGTGGGCAGCATCACTCTGTGCCCGAGGGAGCACTGCCTGCCTGCCTCCCTCCTGCCCTCCTCGGGCCCCCTCTCCCTGTTCACTCCGCATTCCTGCCGCTCATGGAAGGCATGAACACCAGATAAAAGTACTCGGAGCCCAAATGGAGCACCCTGACGTCAGCCATCCCTGGAGTGTGGAAGGGAAGCTGTAAACAGAGGAACAAAAGGCAGATATAAACAACCATCTTCATTGGCGCCTGCGGACAGGCGTTTAAAGGATAAAGAGAAACAAGGGAAGGTGCTGAAATTTGGGGGCTGCTCAGTACTGAGATGTCTGCTGGCTCCGGGAGGGAGGAAAATCTCCTAATGGAGTGGGAAGAGTGAAAGGCAAAGATCGAAAGGATATTTTTTTGTACTTGCAAATAGCTTTGTTTCTTTCTGTTCCTCCCAGCCAGTAGGAAAGAGTGGGGACAATTGTTCGATCCTGCTGTTGTGCTGGCTCCTCGCACAGCTCCCCGGACAGCCAGAAATCCTTCTGCTCAAAGCATCCCGGTGACGCAACAGACGTTCCAGCCAACCTACAGCAGCTTACAGGGTTTCAACATCTGACCAGCTTCGACTGTCCCACTCAACCCTGCGCTCATCTCAGCAGATGCTGCAGTTCGCATTAGCACGCCTTGGAAAGCCCTGAGCAGTTGGATTCCTCATATTCAGCCTGCAGGTGTTTCCAGAGGTCATCTCCTCCCCTGAGGTGCCAGGTGTCTTCCACCTAGACCTGGGAGTGGGAGAAGGGGCCATCACACAGACATGGTTATAGAATGACAGAATGGTTTGGGTTGGAACGGACCTTAAAGATCATCTCGTTCCGACCTCCTGCCATGGGCAGGGACACCTTCCACTGGACCAGGTTCTCCAAGCCCTGTTCAACCTGGCTTTGAACACTTCCAGGGATGGGGCAGCCACAGCTTCTCTGGGCAACCTGTGCCAGGGCCTCATCTCCCTCACAGGGAAGAATTTCTTCCATACAACTAAGTTAAATTTCCCCTTCAGGATCCTTCCAGGCTGAATAAGAGCCGGGCTGGCACCTGGACCATCAGCTGGAAGCTTTGCTCTCCCAGCAAAGCCCAGCAGACAGGGCAAATGGCACATGTGCCCAGACACAGAGTTCACAACTGATGCTATCGCAGCCGACGCGTGTAGGACTCATGACTTTGTTTTAACAACAAAGACCAAGAAAACATCCTGTAATGTAACATTTAAACCAGCGCTTACGTGATTGAAAAAGAAAGACCCACCAGCCATGGTTACATAGTTTATGCCACTTGTTTATATTGACAGAGTTCCTATTGCCTAGCTAATGGGAACAATCACCGGGCACTTTAAATCCCTGAAAAGCAGCAAAGTTCACATCTTTCTGTCAGGTATTTTACGTGCAAGATGGATTCATAGAATATCCTGAGTTGGAAGCAACCCACAAAGATCATCAGAGTCCAACTCCTGGCCCTGCACAGACACCCCAACAATCCCACCCTGTCCCTCAGAGTATTGTCCGAACTCTCCTTGAGCTCTGGCAGCCTTGGGGCTGTGCTCACTGCCCTGTAGAGCCTGTTCAGTGCTCACCACCCTCTGGATTATCTTTTCCTGATATCCAACCTAACCCTGCCCTGACACAGCTTCATGCTGTTCCCTCGGGTCCTGTCACTGGTCACCAGAAAAAAGACTGTACATGCATTTGGGATTGCAAACAATCGATACAATCTTTAAGGTACTTATCACCCTAAGCCCCTGAAGTGTATATATATATGCAATCACCAAGATTTCATTGAAGAAGACAAGAAAGGAGCGACTAGTTGGTCTACAAGCATCAGAGTATCAGGAAAGACTATTAGAGAGGTTTTTATGCAGAACATCTGCAGTTTATACCCTTCCTATATTGGAAAAACCTGCTATCAAAACCACACGGTGCTATGACCCAGCTGCCAATTAACAAAATCTTAATGAGATTTGAAAGAAAAACACAGTGATGTGAAGAATTTTATCACAGATGATATTTTTACAAGAATTTAGATAATATACTGAAAATAAACCACCTCTTTTCAGTGTGTAAAAGACACAAAAACCTCATCATTAGATATTACCACTATTCCTGGGGAACAAAAATACCCTCCTTTCAACTAAAATTAAATTGTATCAGAAATTTGAAGTCCAAAAATTACACTGTAGTTTATTATTTTAGTACAGGTGGGAGCCACACTGGGCTCCGAAACAGATTAGATTCAAAAGATGCATTGTGTAGTGTAGTGAGAACCTGTTAATTTGTTGCCGACTGGTTACTGAGTAAGAAGGTAACTACGTCATATTAGAGTCCTTTGTGAGTTTATTTTTAAACATGGCCTATAGTTTGTGAACGAAAAGGTATTGAAATTAGAAGGACTGGTGTCATACATAACCTTTTTATGAGAAACGAAGCATTTTCTGTGGCACTCGTGATAGCCCCAACATGGTCTATACAATGCGGATACTGGAATGAACTGACTGTTGAAATTACTGTTCCCAAGCCCTGACTCACCCAGCCTGAGCACCAAACAAGACCTAGGTAAGATGTAAAGGGGTTACTAATATCCACTGCTAATTAGCTGTGCTTCATCCCCCTTCTTGTAGACTATGTCCATGAGTACCTTCTCTTTTGGATCTTGAAACACATTCAGTCCTCCAGACTCCAAACCATCACTGCTGAGCACCCACCTGGAGAACACCCCCACTCACTGCCAGCCCCCGTGGCTGAAATTGAGCTACATGCTGCCCACGGGTATCTCATCTCACCCACTCCCCTGCGTGCCAGCGGCTCAGAGGGGAAGCCCAGACCAAGTCATCTCTGCGTCTGGCAGGAAACACATGCAAATACACGAGTTTGAGAACCCCGCTCAGGAAACCCCCGTGCCATCAGCCTCCTGAGACTCTCAGCCAGCCCTCAGCCCACTCAGTCATGCCACGGAGCTGGCCAGGCTCGGAACACACAGCCTGGCACTGCAGAAGGGGTGCACAGCCACCACACACAGTAGCTGGAAAACCCTGAAAATTAAAACTCCCACAGGGCAGAAAAGAACCCAAACCCACACCTGGAGAACAGGCTGCCCGCACCATTTAAGGACAAAGAACAAAACTTCTCTTTCCCCTAGTTTTGGCTATGAGTCTTACAATAACAGAGCCAACTTGCTCTATGTGACTGACAGTACCAAGTCCCTGTAGGACAAGGCACAGGTTTGTACAACTGCACTTCTAAAATAGGAAATAGCTCACAAAAACAGGAATCCATTACCCACCCCAGCAGCAGAGCAACTCATCTGCTTCCCCTCAGGTACCTGGGTTCATCTCTTGAAGGTTGTGCTCAGACTCACATGGCCACAGCCTGAGCCAGGTCCTCAGCAGGGTCAGGCTCAAGTCCTCACAGCAACACCAATCAAATCAGCAAAACATCGAGAGATCCTGCTTCTCCCCAAACTCTCAGATTTCTCCCTTCATGGCTGGTTTCCCTCCTTTAATACCTTGGTCCCACTTACCCCTTTATGCCCTTGATAGGTGCCAATAGGGTCCACCTTGGCCATGCCTCCCAGCTGGGTTGCCAGCTCCCCATCAGCGGTGGCCTCTGGCTCTGCACTGTAGTAAACAGTGTAATGGGAACCACATGCAGCACAAACCTCAGAGCTAATTTGTTCTTTCAGCATGAGTGCATTTGAGCCTGTTTTAGCTGTTTTCCCAAACTCCCTACAGCCTTGGATGGGAGCAGATTTGGGAAGCCAAAGCCCTCGCTGGAGTCTCATTGGCTCCCCTGTAGGTGTCTGTGACAGACATTGCTGCTGGACAAGCAAAAGGATAAAAAAGAGGTTTAGATCGGGTTTGAGGTGTAGTGATTTCTCACCACACTGGACAGTCACATAGCACAAGCTTCTCTCCTTCCCCAATGCACTGCAACTCATCTGAGAGCTGGGGAGCAGGATCAACAGGGCTACACTTAAATATCACTTCCAAACGAGTCTCAGTGCCCTTTATGCTACCCTGGAGCCAAGCAGAGGAAAAAACCCAGGTGGTAACTGGGCAAACAAGATTTGCCTCTGTGTGATCTGGATGTAATGTTCTTTTTTCAACGTAATGGCATCACACAACCTTGTGCCCTGCTAGTCTGATCCTGGGGGTGACTAATACAGGATAGTCCCCAAGCGTGAGTACACCCAGCGCCTCTCCAAATGCTGATTACAAAAGAAAGGCAAAAGCTTTGAGACAAGGGGATTACCCAAGACATATCTAATCTGAAGCTGTGTGTCTGTTTGTCATGTGATAACTGGGTATATACTGTATCCCCTGAGTATTGCATCTTGCTGGGGTTATTGCATGTGGCTCATGTGCTGTGTCCTTGTGTGGGTTGACTGTGGACAGCCCTTGGCTGTGTGGACCCATCTGTGAGTACTGTGTTGGGTTAAGTGCTGCTGGGACTTGTGTTCTCTTTGTAACCTTTGGGGTGTCAGTGTTCATGCTCAGGCATATTAGGGGCCCGAAGGGCTTGTCTGCCTGTCCCCATCCCTGCTCTGCACAGAACACAATGGCCATTGTTTGCCTTCGGGGCGGGTGAGCAGCCTCCGGCTTGGGAGGAACAAAGCCCGGAGCCAGTTCCTGAAAACACAAAACATGCCTTTTTATCACTTCATGACAAATTGGTTTGTCAGCAGCAGGAAGTGATGTTACTGTCGTTCTCACCAAGGGGAAACTCCTCGTGGTTTCCATGGGGATGTATGCAACTGTAGAGACACAGGTTTATATGAACTGAAAGCCCCATACACGCCTGCTGTGTGCCAGGATTCTATGGATTGGATATGAGGGGATGGGTCTCTGCTGAGTCCTGCTAGCACAGGGAGACAGCCGGCTCATGTTGGAGCCAGGGAAATGGGAGTTCAAAGCCTTAAACCAGGACGAACTGTGTGTGCCTTAATACTCCAAACAAACAAAGCAGCAAAGCTGGGAAAATAAATAAGGGGCAAGAAGAAAAGATATCCTTCCCAACACACCCACAGTGGGCAAAGTTCAGCCCAGCTGTGCCATCAAGGCATCCTCCAGTTCTGCCACTGCCCATCTCAATCCCTCATGCCCTCTTGCTCAGCTCATATCTCATCTGCCCCACATCTTGCCAGCCACCCCATCCCACTCCTCCCTCCTGCTTCCAGCAACCCCCCAGCTGAGCCCATCCATCTCCCTAAAACTGTCACCCCAAGAAGACATTTGGTATTTTCACTCTGATCTCTCTTTCCCCCTTATTCTCCCCTTGTTTGCACCCGGAGCAGTTTGGGATCTGGATGAAATCCCACCACAAAGAGTTTGCAGGAGTCTGATGCTGGGCACTGTGAGACTCTGTTATGCAGAATGGCAGAAGGGTCACGATAAAGACTTGGAAAAGGACACTGGATGTGCACAGAGCTGGAAGTGCACATCGGTGCCTTGCTGGGACTGCAGCCCTGCTGTCCTGGCTGGCTGATCCACAGAGGGCTTTGTGCTGAAGCAGCTCTCTTGTGCTCCCCTCTGTCAGGTGCCTGCTTAGGTTATAAAAGCTGATCGGCTGCCAGGTAATGAGTTTTATTGTTCCAAGAAACACATAAACAAGCTCCCGCGGCTGACGGGGAGCGGATTTCTGTTTGAATTGCGATTAACAGGCAGGATTTTTTTTATCAGTTGCGTGGCCAGGGCTGCCAAGGTTGTATTTTTCCACTGAACAAGCTCTGCTTTGCTTTGAAGGTGAAAGTTTGTTCCACCCTTTACTGCAGGTGTAAAAAGGCTCACATAGTCAGAGACAGACTTGCATATTTAACCAGGAGAGCAGCGGTAGATGCAACGTGCCAAGAGACTTTCCATGGATGAAGGCATTTTGCAGGATTTGCAGCATGGGACAGACTTTGGGGAGGATAATCACTTTGAGGTTCAGGTACACTTCAGGAAAACAAGGGTTTCTAACTTCATTCTCAGTGCCCAGGGATCTCTCCTCCTTTTAGCTGCTCCATTTTTTTTTATCCCTTGGTGTCAGGTTGAAACTTGGTGACGGCTGACGCGAAGTACTGACGACAGAGCTGCATCCGAGGGGCAGCTCACGTGGAAGAACTTCAGAGGCAGCAGTGCATCATCCTATCCTTCAAGGGCACCTTCTCCCAGGAGAAGAGTCCTGGATTTTAGCACCATTAATACTCCAAGTAACTTGCAGGATTTAGGCAGGAGTTTGTGGTGCTTTGCTCATCTCCAGTTCGGTGACAGAAGCACAACTGCTTTATGCTCACAAAAACTAGGATCAAATGGTTTGATATTACAAGGTCACAACCTGCTGCCTGCCCAAGCAGAACTATTTTTTCCAGGGCAAAAGTAGAATCTGACTCCTTGAATATTAGATATGCAAGGACTAGTGGCTTTCCTTCTGGAGCAAATACAGGAAACACATTGTCCTACTGCTCTCTCAGCATCATCTCCCTTTTACTACTCTGCCTAGCAAATCAAGCTGTCAGCTGCATCTCATCCCCGTCAGCTTCCAGGGGCAAGGGGATGTCACAGCAGTGCTGCTGCCCTGCCCCACACAGCCTATGGAGATGTGCAGTTCTGTCAGAGCACCCAATATTACCCTGCTCCCTTTGCTGCCTGTCACACTCACCCTGCAGCTCCTGCCCACTGTGCTGCTGTTCCAGCTCCCCTGACTGGCTTTTGCTGTGCTACATAAATTCTCTTCATTGCCTCAACCGAAACACCAGATACAAGTCACTCTAGTGATAATCTCCATCAGGAAAGAATTTATTTGTGCCTGGGTAACAAAACCGGTGACTTGTTGGTTACCTGATCTCTTGTCAGGCCTTGATTTGTTTACAGAGATGGGCCAGCAAGCCAAATATCTCACTCCAGGCCCTCAAGGCAGAGTTGCAAAAAGGATTTAGGAAGATGGGACAGAAAAAGAAAACACCTTGTGAGCCAAGCCTTAGAGATCAGTTACTAACAGGTTAATTTTTAGACTTAACCTTTGAAGCATTAGAAGTAAACAAGAAATAAATAAGCTTCTTCCTCCTTCTTAGAAGGAATGTTTTAAATTCTCTGTAGCTCAGTGTCCAAGTCTAAGCTGGTTCAAACTGTGACAATTCTGTGGCCATTGCTGCAGCCAAATCCACCTCACAGCTGAGAAACCAGCCTTGGCTCACTGCCACTGCACATAATTATATGGGGACAAAGAAAAGCCCAGGTTAAGAAGCTGCAGTAGTTTCTAGTCAATTATGTTGTTTAAACCCATTTTTCTATAAGTCAAGCCCTGAGGCCAGCAGAGCTGAAGATTCAGATTTCTTACAGCTCTTCACCAGGAAGCTTCCACATGAGTTTTAGGACTGTCAAATGCAGTACTTTAAAGAACATAAAATACAGATTAATAGAAATACCATAATTTATTCCATTTGTATAAAAAAGTTATAATCATGTAACAAAACTATGTCTTCATAAGAAGAAATATATTATTTCACATCATAAATAAACCAGCAAACATACAACCCTTGGCAACTCAAAAAAAGCACTCGCCTGGTGCTTTCATGTCAGTGCTTGGGAAACAAGAAGAGCTGACAGATATACACACAGGATTATAGTACCAAAAAAATACTGAGGTATTTGGTTTCTCTAGAAATGAAACTTTAGGTTTGTGAAGGCAAAAACCAAAACAACAAACAACAATGCACTAATGTAAAAATAAATAAATAGGACTGTCATACAAAAGGGGACAGTATCAGTGTTGCTCAAAGTGTCCAGGAATGGGAATACTGGTGAGCATGCTACTAAACATGGAGCAGGCTTAGGACAGACAGAAGACAAGGAGGAAGAGCTCAGGAAGAGCCAGTGTCCTTTGATCTCTGCAGACATCCAGATATTTGCTTGAGAAGTCAGAAACACCTGGTTTTCTGACATTAGGTGAGCTCCTCTCCCTTTGCGACACTGTTCTGGGATGCAAGAATGACTCCCCACAAAACACAATTGACTGATGACACTGTCCCTGTGGTTATTGCACTTCTGAGACAGCAAGTCTGAGTTCTGACCACATTTTCACCTGCTTTTCAGCAGCTTGGGGAAGTAGTGATGGGGCTCTGAAGGTAGCTTAAAGCGCTGGACGGGGTGTGAACAGGGATGGAGACTGGGAAGTTAAAGACTGTGGTGGTGGATGCTCCTCTGTCCAATACTGCCATAGCGGGGCTCCCAGCTTCTGCTGAGCAGTTGGGGGCAAGAACCTGCGACTCAAACTGAAGCAGCTGCCCCATGAAGCTGAAGTTTGGGGAGATGATGCTTCTCCTCTGCTTCACAAACTCAAAGGCTTCATCCAGTTTGACTCTGTTGGTCCTCATGAGATAAGCAAGGCAGATGGTTGCTGATCGGGAGATACCAGCCTGGCAGTGCACAAATACTCTTCCTCCATCGTTTTTAACAGAGTCTGAAAGAATTAAAGCAAGCACACAGTTAGCAAACGAGTCCCACTGCTTCCAGAGGTGGGAAAGCACAGGCTTCTGTTTTACATTTCTTTAATCCATCCCTCCCTAATAGGTGCACCCGGAGCTTTTGAGACAAAGGGGGCCTTTGTCCTGAGGAAAACAGCTATTTTCATTCTGGGCTCCAATTCCAATTATACTAATAGCTCCTCCAGGTCACTTTAGCAGTCTTGTAAGATTGCTTTAATACTGATCCGCTTAAATTCAGTAACTCTTTTCTGCAAGACTAGTGCCTCTTGATTCAAGATTTCAAACGGCTTTATGAAGCTAACACTATGCCTCTGAGTAGAATAAAATTAATGGACGTGTTCTCCGAGCATATCCTCCCAATGGAATGAAATTCCCTAATCTCAAATATAGGATTTATTAGGGAAAACAGTGCCCAAAGAATCACTTCCCAGGGTGCATTAACCCAGAAAAAAAAAGAGCGGTCTGTAAAGAGAGCTCATTTACCTATGAAATCAATCGCCTCGTTAAACCAGGAGCTGATATCCGCCTTGTGGTTGTCCTCCACGGGGATACTCTTATACTGGTAGTGCCCTTCGAAGTGGTTGGGGCAGTTGGCCGAGACATTGATTAACGCCGTGATGCCCAAAGCGTCCAGCATGTCCTTTCGGGAGGCGTGGTAGGCGCTGCCCAAGTACAAGAACGGCAGGATTTCCACCGGCCCGCCCTGCAACAGAGAGGAGAGCGCTGGGTCACCCCCGCGGTGCCGCGGCAGCCCCGCCAGCCCCGCGGGAGCCGTGCCCCGTCGCGCTCACCTGGTCGTACAGCGGGGTCCCGCAGGAGCTGCATCCCGACTCGGCGCTGCCGGGCGCGGGGCTGGCGCTGAGGGGCAGGCTGAGCCCGGCGGGGGCGGCCGGCTTGGTGCACAGCTCGGGGCAGGCGGCCGCGAAGGCTTCGAAACCTCCTGCGGAGCGCGGAGAGCGGCGCGGGGTGAGCGCGGCGAGCGGGGGGTGCGCGCCGGCCGCCCCTGCCCGCGCCCTCGGGGTGGGTGGGGGACACGGGACGCTCACTCACCCTTGAGGAAGCAGATGCGGGCGCCGCGGGCCTCCCTGCAGAGGGTGCCGAGCGCCAGCAGCACCGTGCTGTCCCGCTTGGGCGCGTCCAGGTCCGCGCTGCGCTCGTCCAGCAGCACCACGGAGTGCAGCAGCCCCTGGCGCAGCCGGGCGCGCAGCTCCTCGCTGGGCACGACGTGCTCCAGCGCCAGCGCGCCCTTGGCGCGGCGCCGCACGATGGTGCTGAGCCGCACGTTGCAGGAGCCGCGGATGTGCGCGGCGTTGAAGGAGAAGAAGGAGCGGCAGTCGAGGACGAGGCACTGCGCGCCGCGCTCCTGCAGCAGCGCCCGCAGCGCCTCGCACTCCAGCGCGCACACCCGCAGGTTCACCATGGCTCGGGCAGGAGCGCGGGCAGAGCGGGCAAGGGCAAGTGCGGGCTGGGCGAGTGTCCCGCCCTTATATCGGGGCCGCGCCGCCGGCGCCGCGTTTTCTCAATGGAGCGCGGTCACGTGGTGCGCGGGGGGTGCCCGCGCGGCGGTGACGTCACCCTGGCCGCGCGCCAGCGCGGGCGCGCCCGGCCCCGCCGGCGTGACGTCACCGACCGCGGAGCGGGAGCGCGCACAGACCCCCCCAAGGGGGCACACACACACACGGGAGCGCGCACAGACCCCCCAAGGGGGCACACACACACACGCGGGGACGCGCAGAGACACGAGCACACACACACACGGACATATACACAGATGTATTTAGTTGACTAAAAGCTTGAGGTGATCCAGCTCGCAGCCCAGAAACCCCCCTGTGTGTATCCTGGGCAGGTCCCACAGTGTGGGCAGCAGGTGAGGGGGGATTCTGCCCCTCTGCCCACTCAGGTGAGACCCCACCTGCAGAGCTGCCTCCAGCATGGAAAGGACGTGGAGCTGCTGGAGCGAGTCCAGAGAACGCACCAAAGTTGCTTGGAGCAACCTGGTCTAGTGGAAGGTGTCCCTGCCCATGGCAGAGGTTTGGAACAAGGTGATCTTTAAGCTTCCTGCCAACCCAAACCATTCTGTGATATATAACATATACACATATGTACACGTATACCATGTGTGTGTGGTACATGGGACCATAGGGACCACATAGTGATGGACTTTAAGTTGTACTCAATGACTTTAGAGATCTTTTGCAGCCTAAATGTTTCCACGTGCCCCCTTTTTGCCCAGGAGTCACTGGGCTGGGTCACCTCGCTGCTGTCCCCATCCTCTGCCTTTGTCCATCCTCCCCCTACCTCCAGCACTGGCTGCTCCCCCCTTTCCCACAGAAATCCAGGGAAAGAAGCTGCCGGAGCAGCACTGTGGGAGCATGCCAAGTCTTTGGTGCTGCTGTGCTTGTTCTCCTAAAATACATGTATAAAGGGAGGAGCGTACGCATGCATATATTTGTATTCATGCATAGGCCTATGTACATGTACAGACACATCCACACAAATATATATGTGTATCCATATATTTGTATATATTTATTATGTAAACAGATACTTAAGAGCTGTTCCCATCATGTTTTATGTGTAAGGCAAAAAACCTAGTAGACCCATGCAAAATTCCTTTTCCCTCACTGAGAACACCCCCAGAGGTTGGGGCTGCCCAGTAACTGGCAGGGCAGTGGTGGGAGGTCTCTTTTTTCCCCATCTTTTGTAGTGCATCAGCACTTCCCAAAAGTTTTCTTTTTTTTTCTGTGGATGACTGGCTTCCACAAGCCACTCGGGTGTTTCTTACTCAGGGCTTCCAGTCAGCGCCACTGCCACTTCCCCTGCCTCCCCTTCATGCCTCTCCTCCATGTTTCCCCAGCCTTCCCATCTCCCAGCCGCTCACTGCCCACAGCCACCGCTGTTCCCAGCACCTCCTCCCACTTCAGCCCTTTCCCCACCAATTCCTTTTCCCCCCATGCTGTCCTGCTGCTCCCAGCTGCTCCTTCTTCACCCCTTTCAGCATTTTCTGCTTTCACTTCCCCACTTTGGATCTCTCCATCCACCTCTCACACCGGGGCTCCTCTCGCAGTCTCCTGCCCCACCAGCATCGCAGGCTCATCACTCCTCAAATTTTCAGTCTTCTGCCCCACCAATGTCCTCCAGTCTTTAACCACCTAGAACAGCCAGGCTCTCTGTCTGGCTGAGATCTCCAGGGTTTTCCAGGTTCCCACAGGGGCCAGGAGGAGAGGGCACAGAGAAAGTGAGTGAGTGCCAGCTCTGGCTCACCCTCAGTTGCAGGTCTGTCTCTGCTCTGCTGAGCAGTGGGGGTTTTGCCAGAACTGCAGCCTCAAAGCAAGTCTGTTTTTTCAACACATTCCTTAAAAATAAACGCCGGATTGCACTTTTCATTCCATTTATTTATTGTTGTTCTTTTAACAGTGAGTTGGAAACAGATTGCAAGAGAAACACTCATACACTTTGGTGCTGGGAAATGATTCCGCTCGACCACACTGTCGCCCACTCTGGCAGCAAGACCCCCCAGCCATCCAGGGCAGATTGCTGGATGTGGATCATGGGGACCACCAGCTGGGCAGGTGACATATGTCCCTCCACCCCACGAGTGCACAGGAGGCAGGCAGGGACCACACCATGGCAGCAGTGAACCCATCTGTCCTCGGATGCGCTCTGAGCCAACACCTCAAAAGATATGATATCACTGTGACATCATGTCATGGCCAAGCTCTGCTGACCTTGCACATCATCGGTCCAACACCAGCCTACCCAGCTTGTTCTAAGGAGCTGAACAGCAGGAATTCTCAGTGATGATTCCTTGCCAATTTTCTGCAGCAGAAGCAAATACAACAGATGGCTACAAGACAGGACTGTATTCGTGATATTTTCCTAGAGGAAATGGACCTCAGACACTGACCTTTCTGTAGGTCTATACCCAGGAATCACTCCACTTTATTTCTCTAGAATGTGATGTGGGAGCGATTTAAGGCATCATCTGGCAGGAGCACAGGGAAGTCAAAGACTCGGCTCAGCCACAGCACAGTAGCCCTGTGGAAGTAGAAGCTGGGAACGTCCTTAGAATCATAGAATGGTTTGGGTTGGAAAGGACCTGCCATGGGCAGGGACACCTTCCACTGGACCAGGTTGCTCAGAGTTCCATCCAACCTATCCCACACAGAAAACAAAGCTCAAAGACAGATCATTGTTTCCCCCCAGTTTGGCAACTTCAGTTTTTCCTGGGCTAAAAGAAGTCACTGTATCTGGCACCTGCCCAGCCAAGTGACAATGTGCTCTCAATGACAACCACTTTTCTCATCATGATGTTAACCGACATCATACAAATATTGAACATCAGTGAGACACTGTGGACCAGGTATCTTGGCTGCTGGGATCCAGTGCAGGGATGACATTCCACTGAGGCCTTTGCACAAAGGGAATTTGCCTCCACAACAATGATAATTGCTCTTCAATGCACTTATGTAACTGTGAGACTTTTGAATCTGTCTTGTTTACACCCAGTGCAAATCAGGAAGAAAAAAATTCATCACATGTGGCAGTGTGTACTTGTTCACTTATAATCTTGGACTGGCTATTTCCTTGCTTTATTTTTGTTTTCTTTTCTTAAATAAACCTGCCATAAGAATGAAAGAAAGGAAAATACAAAAAAGGGCCGAAGTGGCTTTTAGAAGCTCATACTGACTTGAATGACTTTTTAAAGGGTTAGTTTTCCTGTCCGAACAAAAGCCAGGAAATACAAAATTAACCCCTTCCTCCAAAACAATCCTTCTTTGCACTTGGGCCACAAAGTCTTTGTAAGAGTAATAATAGAAACATGAGCAAAAGCGTGGGGGTGGGAGGCAATGCTTTGATTTGAGCAGATGGGACCCATTGCCACCTCCCTTTATCCCCTGGGGTTTTAACAGCTCCCTTGTTGCTCTGCCAAAACATGTACAAGTCCATGACGACAGGAGTGTAAGCCCTCACTCGAGGCATTACAGACTTCTTGGGAAAAAGACTTCATGGCAGTTTGATTATGTCACAGCTGAGCCTGTGGTCTTTGTCTCAGCAGGACCCAAGACCTGTCTGGTTTTCTCCAGAGACCGCAGGTCTTCCAGTGCAACCTGGCTGATGTTTCTCAGAGGTAACAGAGACTGCAGAGCCCTTCTGCACTGCCTGACACCGATGCCAATTTGTCAGCAGCTTAGTGACAAGGGTAGATAACCCCTGGCCTGGAAGAGGCCCATTGCACAAACCAGTTACCCAGTAACACTGGTTATTCAGGCTTTTTAACTAGTCACCCATGGCCAAAATCAAGTGGAATAGCTCCAGCAAAGCCAGAATTACAGCACCACTGGACCTGACCCGAGCCTGGATCTTGCTGCCCTTGGTGCAAGTTTTGCCTGAATAAAGATATGAAGTATCAAGCCCCAACACTTGAGACACAGAACAAAAATGCATGTGGGAACATTTGGAAACCGTGCTGAATGCATTTCTTCAGCATGTGTAACATTTTCTCTGAATTCAGTTTCACAACCCAGCATTTCCTTTTATAAATATTTGGACAGATTTTACAGAGACACAGATTCACAAGAAACAGAAGGAAAAAGAAATGAAAGATACATGGGGAAGGAAGGGAAGGAAGGAAAGGAAGGGAGGAAAGGAGGAAGGAGAAGAGAACGAAAGAGATTCAGAGATGAAAGGTCACAATAAACAATACAAACAATATAGAATGACTGATGAATCACACTGCAATGAAAACATTATTTTTTATGCATTTAAATCCTGAGATGTAACCCTTTGGTCAGGGTTTGGCTGAGCTCAGACTGCCTCTGATTTTTCTTGTTGGAGTTGATGAGGTGGGAGAATGGGAAGGCAGAAGGGTCAGTCCCAACAGATGGGGTTGGGGGTCTCACCCCTGGAGAGACTGGCTGGTACAACCTGGTGCATCTTTATTTCTGTGTGCCATGTCCAATGCGTAACTATTTCTTGCTGAGTGGAAAACAGCTGGTGGAGCAGCTCGGGTATTTCAACTGAGGATACTTCCTGGATTACTGATGTATGTTGGGGAATAAGGAAAGCCCCTTTCTTCCAGCCCTGCCTAAGGAAATCTCAGCTCACTGCTTCCCTGCCCACCCCAGACCGCTCAGTGCCTCCCACTCCCAGGGCTGTGGCACAAAGTGGGGGCAGCAGGTGCTGGCAGCAGTGGGTGCCTGTCCTGCTCGTCACCACGAGCCTTTCTCTGCTGCTGTCAGCTTCCATCACTTCATGATGGTGCAGGCAGCACTACCCATGCTCTAAAACATGTGGGCCCCCAGAGCAAGCTCCGTGTTGGGCGTTTGCCAGAGCTCTGCATCTGCTGCTCGGTGACACGACCCGAGGCGCCCAGACAGCACTGTATGACCCCACACATGTGTGTTTGCCTGTCATAGGGCCTGGCATATGGTTGTCATGACCTGAAACCCAAGACACTTGGGAAGCTTGCAGCATGGACAGTCCCCCATCCTAATTTTGCAAGTCTGCTTGAGCAGCTAATGCAAGTCAGAAGTTGTGCTTTCTCTTCCAATGACTCACCGAGCTGCCTTGGGCAAGTTGCTTAGTGCTGCGTTTTAACATGATTACAGGCATTAGAGAACCAGTCTGGGATACCATGGATTTGATATTCAAAATCATTAAATACCTGCCTCCAAAGGAAAATCTCTGGGAATTAGTGGCACTGATACACTTCACAGCTCTGGGATCAGCTTAGTAGGGCAAATGGTTTAGCCAATTTAATCTTACATTTAATTGCCTCTATTAATCTGCTATGAATCATGCCTTGCACTAGACATGAGGGTATTTATTCAATAAAATCACTGTATTTGTAAAGTTTTCATATTTCAAGATGAAAGGTATTAGATATACAATAAAATATACTTAGGGGAAATTATTCTTCCTACTGCTTGTGTATTTTCTCAGTAATATCCTCTAATGGCTGGTAGGGTAAGGCAAGGCTTCTGTGGGAGGAGGCTGAATTTGAATTGAAAACAAATGACGTACTGTTCACCAAAAAGCTGGGAGAGGCGTGTTCTCCTACGAAGAAACATGAGCTCTGGGTTTATTGCTTGTCATGTGATGTCAGCATTTTGTGGTCACAGTGACTATGTATGAGCTTCAGATTCCCAGAACCGTCCACTCTCACAAAGATTGAGATAAGAGCTGCTGAGGCACTGCCATTTGTCGGTTGTTCTTCTGTTCTTCTTATCTTTACAGAGAGGTAAAGGCTTCATAAATGTACATGGCACACGTACAGTCATAGGGGCAGATTTTGAGCCTGGGATTACTCTGCCCATTAGGATGGAACAGCGCTGGAAGGGGTAGAGCAGGAGTCTGGCATCTTGTTACCTGTCCTGAAGGGACCACAAACCTGTTCTCCATTAGTTATAGCTACATCTCTTCCCACCAGATCGTGGGTGCAAGGCTCTGTAAAGCCAGTGCAACCAGCTACTGTGGGAAAGAGTTTCCTGCTCAGAGTCCCCACACACGCTAACTGCTCCCAACTCACAAATAAATTTGGGTGGATGAAGCCAGTTTGGAATTATATAGGACTTTCAGGGCTGACAGCCACAGAGCTGATGAAAAGGTATTTCTGTCTTCTCCTGAAGTACTGTGCTAAGTGCAGGAATCAAGGACCCAGAAGGCAGGTTGCCCTGCTGTACTCCCACTGCTCATCCACGCCACTTCTGCCATCCGCCAGGTCTAAATTTGTCTCACCATCTAATGGTGTTGAAAAGGGTTATTTGCTGAAGGGGAAGATGCAACAGCAAAAGCAACTAGAAACTGTCTGAAATAAAGTGAGATTTCTGTTATCAAAAGCCACAATTCCTGCCTTCTTGGACTACGGAGTAACTCAGTGTGGGGACCCAGGAGTGACACTTCATAAAAATGGATGTTAAAAAATAAAGAAACCTGTAAGGGAAGCAAGGCACAAAGAAATCCAAGTGGATATGACATTGCACATGCTCCAGCTGAGTGCCTTTGTTACTCACGTACCTTTTTCTGTGCTTTCTTAGTATGTACTCCCAAAGTGTTTACAGCCTATCTTTGTATTAGTTTGTAACTGTTAAAAAATACCCACATATTGCTAATTACAAAACTGCTTATTCATTTTCTGCTATGCAGTTTGTGAAAATGTTTGCAATATGACATGATTCTCTCATGTGATAGAGTGAGGTGATGTTTGTGTGTAATAGCGGTTAGTGAAAACACAGCATTAGTCATGGGGGAGAATAACACTTAACTGTTTAGAATATGAAAACCTTTAGGCTGTGGAAAAAGCCAAACTTTGGCCCACTGTGTTGTTTTCAGAAGTATGTGAGAACACACAGGGCAGAATGACTCATGGTGCAGTGTCCTCTCAGTGCCACTGGAGTGGGGCAGGGCAGGGCATGACATCCAGGACAGGGATCTAATGATCCATTTCTTTGTCTGTGAAATGCCTTGTCAAGACCACTCATGACCCTCCCACGTTGACCATGGTCCACTGGACTCCATGAAACTCAGTGCTGAGCTGATCTCATTGCCTTGCTGTGAAACCTTCAGGTGAGTCCATCGAGTGTTTGTTCTGCCTTTCTCCGAAGCATTGGACAAACTGTTTCTTGGTGGGGATGAACGAGGAGTGAGGTCATACAGCAGCATTGGCTCAAGTGAATTTGCCCAAACATGGGATGTTTCTCCTGAGGGTGGCCACACGTGTGGACAGACGCCCTGTGGCTCTTGGAGTCTGTCACAAGCTGTGATTTCACCTCGGTTGCCGCACGAAATCCAGAGTTCTGTTTAGACAGAGGCCCAGCCAAAGGGGCAACTCACAGAAACACACTTCTGAGCGAGTGTTTTTTTACAGCTGCTGTGATGTAAAAAACTCTCTTCCTAATAAAATCTCATAAAAGCAGCAGGATGAGGAGAGCCCTGAAATGGAAGGAGTTGAAAGCTGAGGGAGATTTTCCTTTGAGCGTGGCAGCTCCTGGATGGCATGAACAGCCAGAGAGCCCCACGATGGTCACAGCTTCACCTGGATGGCCACAGCTTCACCTGGACAGGGACCCTGGGTCTGGTGAGGGGCTGCACTGGCAGTGAGAGAGGGAAGGTAGAGATGCTCTCCGAGTTTAAAACTGATCTCATTACTGCAAGGTTGTGCTGAGAAGCACAGTGTCTCAGATGGAAAGTGAGGACAAGAGTCCAGCTGTTTTTCCAAGGCTTGACATAATTATTTCCTTATGTTCTTATGTATCTTCTGGCCCTCTCTGTGAATGTAATGTAATGCACGTAATCAGGTAAATCAATAATTAATGCCATCTCCCAGTCAATTGGTTGAGCCATGCACAACCATAATCAACCTCCAGAGAAAACAAATTAGAATTGAATAACTACATAAAATAAGGAACTACTGTTAAACAATTGAAAAAAAATGGATCATTATACTGGTTATATTTGAACACACATATTCGAACACAACCCCTCACTTGAACACACAGAATTTCAAAAACATGTGAAATGTGAGCCAGGGGCTGAACTTCACAGTTTGGGCTCTGATGAATTTAATAATTCAAGGTAGTTTTTTTCCTCTCTTTTTCCTCTCTGTCTGGTTCAGGTTTAGTTCACGTGCCAGGTTCACCAGTGGGATATGTCTCATAGGATCAACAGTTGCTATACTGTCCTCAGCACTTTTTTTTTTTCTTGAAAAAGAGGAACAAGAAGTGAAATTAGTTAAAGGAATCGGGCATATTCTCAAATGGTAAATACAAGAGGAGCATGAATCATCTTCTTATAGAAATGACGAGAAAGAATGGAAAAGGTAGTGGTTTGGGAGAAGCAAGTTAAGTTCTACACGGCTGATTCAGCTCTCGGGAGTGAAAATGAATCACCAGAATATTTAAATCATATTACCAGTATTAACACACACAAAACCCCCAAGATCAGGAAGCCTTTGTTATGGAACAAGTTTGATAACAGGCAACAAAAGAACAAAGGACAGCTTGCTAAAACCCCTTTACTAGCTCAGTTCTGCTGTGTCCCATCCCACAGAACCTCGGAGAACTGCAATTGCCATCACAATGCCCCAGCCACGGCAGAGCACCGCGGAGCATCACAGCCTCCGATCCTCCAGAAACCAACAGACAGACTCTCCCGTACCCTCTAGAGCTTTTACACTTTAGCACTGACACGGAATTTTTAAAATAAAGGAATTACCCACTGGAGAGTGCATTCTCCAGGGTAATTACTCCTGAGTAAGGATTCATTCCTCCTGAGCAGCACCCTTAGCGGGTGATACAGACATCAGCTTGGAGACCTGCGTGGGAGGTTTGACACTGAACCTTTTCTTATCTAATTGTACCCAGCCCAAGTTACAGCATTAATGAAGCTGTAACACATCAGATTTCAGGCAGACTCCAGGTGGAAATAACAGAAAGGTTAAGGGATGGTTTTAAATCCCCTTATTTTTCTGCCACCATTCTGGCTCAGCTTAGCTCAGCTGGGACAAAAATATATCCAGGGCTCTTTTCCTTTGCATAGGAAATATCCTATACCAGGATACATCACAGCAGAGACAAGAAAGCAAATCAGAAGACTCTTTTACATAATGAGATGCAAAGGTTTTGTAGTGAGGTATCTTGTTCATATACAGTATATTTGTGTATTCCATTAAAGTCAGTCCCATTAAAAATTCTCACTTCCAAAAGAAACGTGTCTGTTCAATAGCTGGAATCCTCAGAGAGATCAAGATGAGGTAGAAATTCATCTCCAAGTTTTGGTGTGTTTTTTAGTATGAATATTTCAGCTTCTTTATCTGATCTCCAATTTAGTTTTTCAGTACTAAGGAATGAAAGCTTTCATTCTCTGCTAGCAAGCAAGAATCCTAATGAAGATTACCCCAAAATCCTGACAGCTATTTTTAACACAAACATTTAATAAAGAAATGTATATTCCTGAAGTAAACATGGACAGGAAAGGCAGAAAGGGAGACTGACAGGCAGGGAGACAAACACTTCTTCTTTGCAAAGAAGCCTTTGAAACATCTGGAATGTTGCAGTGAAAGGTTATTTACCAGGAACGTCAGCCAGTCCCAGTGCAGATGGTTCTCATTAGTCTGAGATCAAGAGACCAGCAAGGCTAAAAATATGTGTTTGCTTTTTTAGTAACTGGACTTCGTTTTTTGTACTTTAAAAATAATAATCACTCTTACGCAACTTTTGTGACTTAGAAATATTTTCTTGGAATATTGTTTGGCGTGCTGGTTGGGATGCAGGCTCTGCGCCATTGCTATTACTCACACAGCCTTTCCCCTCGCGGATTTTGTGATGTATCTTTTACTTAGAAATAGGAGGATGGCACCTTACACTGAAAGCTATGACTTTTTTTTATAAAGTGTCAGTGACAAAATATCTCAATTTCTGCTCCAGGCCAGCCTCTTGCCTGGTGTAAATGTTTGCAGTTTCCCTGGAGTCCATTGGAATATTGCACTGAGCCACTGTGGGGGCTGCAGAGCCACTGCCCCCACCCAGAGCAGCAGCACATGCCGTGCCAAGCACTACACCTGGGGAAGGTTGGGAGTGGAGTGCTCACAGTGTTCCTGGGAATCTATTTGGAAATAGGGGGTTAGACTCAATGGCAAACCATGGAGTTACATCAGGCAGGAGCCTGGCTTAGTGAGAAGGAGAGCAGGCAACTGTGTGAACAGATCCTCACTTCTGTAGCTAAGGGAAGATGAGAGGTTCTGATTCCTACTGACACTGTTTATGAGGCACATGGTCACCTCCCCAGAAATCCAACCTGCCTTGGAGGCATTTGGGACCTGAATAAGAAAAGCAGATCTAGTATTACTCATCATAACGCATTTTATATTGAAAGCTCTGATGGTCAGCCAGCAGAGCACAGGGAGAGAAAAATGTTACTGCATAGGGAATGGTTCAAAGGTTCTCGCTGAGGTTTTGCAGCTTCAATTCAGATTTTGAAACAAACAAATTTGCTTTCTCAGCATGGGTTTAGCAGAAGGGAAGGAAAGGAAAGGGGAAATGTGGATGTGGTCTAATGAACATTTCTTAACTAAAAGATTTGAGCTCTCAGTGGAAGTACTGAAGAGAATTGTTCACATCTTTCCTATGAACCCCAACTGAAAAACAGGTGCTGGAAGAATGCAGTTGATAAAATGGTTCCCACTGTCATGGGTCTTGCAGTGGTAACCAATCCTAAGCAGAAGAAAGCAGCAGCTTATTGGAACTTGTTACTAAATACAACATTTTTTGTTTGAGAAAGAGAACACCTGAGCATGCAGCATGATCGGGGCCTGGCTCCAACCCTGGTTTTCCTGGCTGTATCATGTCCTGTCCATGACTGCCCACAGACCCACAGGACACCTCAATTGTGACCTGATGGCTCAGCAACCTTCTTCCATAAGCCAGCAACTTTCAGTCTGCACTGTGAGGGCAGCTCAAAAAGCATCACCTGCCCATGGCATTTGTGTCTGAGTTTGGATACCACCAGGACCTGTATACACACATGAGCCAGTAAAACATAAATATTGCCCCAAAGGCCTTGACTTTTAAGCCAGCGTACAGTAAGGTAGTGTGACAACCAGCCAGAAAGCTAATCGGATGATTAAATGAGTGCACTCTGTCAGTTAGAATAATTTTATGGGGAGTTTTTTTGTTTTGTTTTGGTGTTTGGTTTTTTTTTTTTTTTGGTCAGTACTGACAGAAAAAACACTGTTTCAAGGGGAAAAAGTGTGATAGCTACTTCTCTCATTGAATTTCAGTATGTGAAAGATGATTTCTCATATACGTGGGCTCTCTCAGACGGGAGATGCTTTCAGATCTTTCCTCCTGGACAGTCAATCTACAAAAATGAGTGTGTGGGCCTTTATCAGTAGTTTTGGGAGGGTTTTATTCTGAGTGGGATAGTAGAAAAAGCACCACTACTGTCTTTCTGTCAGTGAAGAAACCTAGTTCAAGTAGTCTGCAATGAGAGCAAGGAAGCCTCTTGTTTCCTTAAGGAAACAGAGATGAGAGGCAGCAAGAAACTGATGCACAGGTAGTTCCGCCTGAACATGAGGAAGAACTTCTTTCCTGTGCAGCAACTACACACTGGAACAGATTGACCAGAGAGGGTGAGGAGTCTGCCCTTCTGGAGATACTCCAGAACTGTCTGGACACAATCCTGTGCCATGGGCTCTGGGATGACCCTGCTTGAGCAGGGAGGTGGGACCAGATGGCCCACTCTGCTTCCTTCCAACCTGACCGGTCCTGTGATTCTGTGAAAAACCAGAGGCGGCCTCAGCAGGCAGAGCAGGGGGAATCTGCCACTGCCCAGGCTGAACCTCCTGTACAGAGAGAGCACTGGAGCGTGTAGGGATGTCTTGTGGCACCTGCCAACAGCATCAAATTCACCACAGGAGAAGAATAGAAGCAGATGCAAAAAATGTGAAAGTCAGAGTGGTGCAGAATGAGTAAACAAACCCCCAAAGTATTCGGTGACAAATTCCAAGTCCTCTCATGCACAGAGCTCTTACATTTTGAACCCAACAGTAACCATTTCTTGAAATAACATCAGTCCCCATCCAGGGCTGTGCACTGTTCAGCAGGGTTGTCAGCTTGGCAAGTGGGCGACCTTCTGTGTAATGTATAATTCAAGTATCCAATACACAAATGATTGCAGCAGAGTCAGAGAACATGCAAATTATGTCCCACATCCTGCTGTTAGTCATCCTCTTGGGAGAACTCACCCCTACAAAGCCAGGATCCCAGAACACACTGTATATTTGCTAATCCTCACTTTTTAAGTGTTTCAACAGCAGCAGAAATCTCAGAGCCCTTCTCTTGAAAATGTCTGTAACCTAAAACTCCTGGAGTAAAATACTCAGTCCTTTCTCTAAAAATAGCAAATGAATTATCCATATTTCGTTTTACTGCTGTGTAACAGTTAGAGGTATTAATTTAAAATATGATAGCAAATTACATAGAATCTTCCATCAAAGGGGATCAAAGCACTTTGCATATTAATTACGTTTCAATATAAGACTCTGAGCTAAGCTTTATTATAGGAGATAGTGAGTTCTAGGGATTCGTATGGGTGAGAGGAAATCAGGACACCTGGTGATTTACTGCCTATGACTTGCTGCCTAACCTTGTACAAGCCCTTCACATCCTCTGTGCCTCGGTTTCCTTGTCTGCAGGAGACAAATTATTATATTTAACTTTGTTTTCAAAGGCTGAAAAAAAAACTCCTCTGGCAAAAGTGATGCCTGATGTGGCAATTACAGTACCAGAGCATTACACGAAGTATGTGGAGTTGGTGAGGTGACAGACGTATCCAGTGGAGTCCTAAAGCTGCTCTGTCTGCCTGGCAATTTCACAGTCGGAGAGGGCTAGCTTGGAGGTACCATGAGCACTCCTTCCCCCTTCCTCTTGCAAATGCTCCTGAAGGCAGAACAGAGACCTCAGCAACCCTCACTGTCACAGCCCTGAGCATCTCACGGGCTTGGGAAGCTGCTGCTTTCATTGTGACTCTGTAGCATATAACCTGCTGTTTCTATTTGACAGCTCAATGCAGTCTAAGGATGAGATTGTCAAGGTTTTCAGGGGATATCAACAGGAACTAGGTAATAAAGCTCTTCTAAAATTTCAGTTGAGAGTGATCTGTGGGCTTCATGCATGTGGCCCTGCTAATGCTCTCTGTGCTCAAGAAGTCTTCTTCCCTTCTAGGAGACACCAGAAGGAAAAATCCTGCTCATTTCCTAGTGTATCTGGGACAAAGTAATTAATGGGAATGAATTTATGCTAATTTTCTCGCATTAATGTCATGAAAAGTCAACCCATTTTACAACACTGATAAACAGCGGCTTATGAAAAAATGAATCAAGAGCAAATGCCTTGGACAAAGGTTATTTTCATTTGTGTATAATTTAAATAGGTCATGTAGAATGATAAACGCACCTATGACTAAACCTGAATGGTTCCCTGTCACAAGACCAATGATAAAATCAGGAAAATAAGCAAAAATAAATCAGCCCAAGAATGAGAGAGGATGGTCCAAGGAGCATTTGCTCCCTCATTATTGAATATATGAAGAATAACACAAACAAACATTTAGTCCGGCCTCAGGTGAGTATGCGATTAGATAGGAGTGTGCAGAATTATTTTGTGATCCCAAATTATAGCAACCTGCATTTGGACTTTAGCAGATGAGATGTTTTTGAGTGATCCCTGAGTGCACTGAGATATGTTAGACTTTGTTTGGTCTCACACAGCAGGGTCGTAAGTCCATGTGTTTGGGGGAGGTCTGTCCTAGTATTGCCAAAGCCCATTTATCTTGCTTAATCATTTACTGGAATCAAACTTGCTGTTCCCTAAAACAGCAAACAAGGTATTCCTGTAGACATGTCAGTGCACTGGGACGGTTTTTTTTCTTTTAGAAAGCAGGGTGGCCTATATGGCACCTGGGAGGAATGGGAGCACAGCTTGTTCCATTTTACTGGGAGAAACAGAGCCAGTGGCAGCTGCAGGACTAGAGAAGAGAGCAGTGGTCTACAACCAAACCAGTGCTCCCCACAGGGCTGTCCTTCCTCTTTTCTACCTGGCATTGCCAGCAACAGGCCAAGGGAAAGCCACAAACGTCACTGGCCTTGCTTCAGTTCCGTTTGGCAATTGGCAGAGAGTCCCTTCCCCAGACAATGGTGGTGCACAGTTTGGGGCAGGTGCTTTCTGCAGTTTTCATGAAGAACCCCTTAGTAAAGTGCTCTTGCAGAGTGTCAGTCCCCTCTGAAAGATCTATTCAGTGACCCCCATCTATTTCTAACAGGATGTGACAGGGACCTCTCTCCCCCTTGTCTCATCCTCATGCAAACAAGGCACAGCATGACCAGAAAAATGAAAAGCCTGGAGGCTTCTGGGTTGCCACTGTCAGCACTTGACAGAGCTGTTCTGAGATTTGGCTTGCTAATGTCTGAAAAGTTGAGATGAGAATGATTATGGAAATCAGAGACAGAAGTCTGGGACAAATGTTCCTGGATTGCTTCTTATGGTGCATGTTCTCATCTGCAGTCCTTTGTAATTGCAAAAAATGGTGCCTCGCAGATACCTTGAAGAGACTGGAGACAGACAGATGCATCTCATCATCAGGAAGTCTGTCTTGATAGTCAGCCAAGATCCAAGGGGAGTGTGCATTAGGTACTATCATCATCATCATCACCACCACCACCACTAACCTCATTTCCCTGGACATTTGGCTCCAGTATAAATGCACAGAGCCCTGTCCCGGCATTCATGATGTTTTTGTTAACCATGCTGTCATACAAGCCCCCTCAGGCTTCTCATGGAACTCTCTGCCTAAGGAATGGGTCACACACAGCCTAAAGCCCTCTCAACACTGCTCTTTTTTACTGCAAGCTGCACTTGAAAGCCATGTGATAGGAAAGCAAAAAAAATGGATGTACTGTGAAACGCCTGCAGGGACTGCCTGGCTATGTGGCTCCCCACAGACATCGACTTCAGTGGGGAAAAGCAGGACAGCAGAAAATCAATAGCAACAAGCAAAAATTGTTTATTTGTGCCAACATGGAACTATGAACCCTGAGCTTTTTGCATATTGCATGTGCAGGAACATGATGTCAACACCTCTGTGCTGCAACAGGAAACAAACGATAAGACTTGGTGAAGCATCAGCTTTTCCTGAGCACCGACCTGTCACTATGTTTTTGTTTACAAAGTCAAGGTTACCAATAAAAATAATCTTTTTGGCAACTTCAGCCTTACTTTTATTTCACAAACTGTTTTAAGCGATTGCCAACGCATCTTTCATTTTTAAATACTTGCCTAATTTTTAGCATGTATACAAATGCTGCACCATCTGCAGTTTAGGATGTACAGTCACAATGTAGAACTTCTTGACTGGATGACAAAGAGAAATGAAAAGTAAAATGAAAAATGATGTGCTAGTCATATTAGTAGGCATTGAAGAATATATTTCTGGAGAAGTTATTTATCCTAAAGATTCATATGCCTGCTTTATAATTGCCAAATGACTATGCAAATATTAGCAGTGACATGACAACAAATGACATTCCCCCACACATGGAAATGAAGCAGAACGTAAATTTACAAACCCCTCATTTTCATTATTCATCTAAGCCTAATCATGAGCACTGGGAAATATCACTGTAAAATCCAGTGAGCGTTTTTTTTATGAACTGAAAATCAGGGGGCTGTTTCCCCACTCTGACAGCACCCTGAATTTAGCAACACTGCTCTCTGAAATGGACCATCTGACTTTCTGGGGCACTGGTGCTTGACAGCCCAAGAGTGATGCTCCATGAGAAGCAGTGCTCCTGAAAGGAACAGCAGCCAGCACAATGGAGCCACTGATTAAGGAGAACAATCATGGAGGATTTCCTATTATGCTGAGCTCCAGAAGGAAACAGTAAGCAACGCAAAGGAAATGAGTGCATTTGCTCAAAATGAAAAGGTCAGCCAGCCACAAATTTTCAGCTTTGATATACACGTAACATTTCAACTCCCATTTTTATCACAAATTATAGCTTCCCGAGGTCCTCAGGAAGTTGACAGAGAGATTGTAAGGTTATACGGTGGTGTGAGAACGGAACTAACTATGATTTACAAACTTGTCATTGCAGCATATCCACTTCTGTGTGGTGAGGAACAAAGCAACCACCCTGACAGCACCTCTTTTGCATCTTCATCACACAGTTTTAAATAACAGCTTCTGTTAGTAGCAGGGAGATTCAGAACTCCCCCCTCAAAGCCCCCTGCAAAGCCAGTTTAACAGAATACAACATGGACAGGCAAAAGCTGGGACCCTCCTGTGAATCGCAGCTCTACACAGATCCTGACAGATTCTCTTTCACATTGACATCACTCAAAGTTAAACAGCAGTGACTGTAAACACAGCAAAATCTTTGATGCAAAATATTATTACATTGGGAAAAAAACCCCATACAGAACTCCTGGGTTCCATCCACAATATTTCCATTGCCTCCCTATCACAACTTAATTTCCCCCATCCTTAACTCCCTTGTTTATAAAATCGAAACAATAATATTTAGCTTTCTGTTGTGGGCCATCTTGAGAAGTGGTGAATCTTCACTGCTTGCCTGAAAGAGAACCAAATTAATATTGCCTGAAGAAATGGCCTATTTGTATTAACGAAATAGTATGAATGAGGTTCATACTATTTCATTTGTCCCAGCTTTCTCAGCTTTTGCACAGCTCTAAAAACCAACTCTAAACTCGTGCTGAGTGAAAACAGGTACTGAACATGTCATGATGCAGGTGTAAGGGAGTTTTATGGGTTTTTAGCTAAGGGAGCACACAGCACAGAGTGAAACCATGGCACTGCTGAAGTTAATGGGAATACTCATAGCACATAATACAAAACAGCTCCTTGTACAGCATCTATTGTATCTCAAGAGCCTCGCTGAGACATAACTAAAATACCAAATCAAAAAGACTTCCAAACACTTCCTCAAGATGAGACTGGTAGGACAAAATTTCAGTCTATGGTACTTGAATGTATAATGAAAAATCCATTAGTGACTCACTTTTTCTAAGGATAGAAAGCAGCATAACTTATGAGTCAGCTTTCTGCTGAGAAAAAAAGTCCTACTTTCAATGGAGCAGGAGCTACATTGCTGAAAAGAGCTCAATTATTAGCCATTACACTGTGGGACAGACCAGGGAACAGGTAATGAAAAGAGCAAAAATATATGAAAGACTTAGCTCATGGAGGAGCTCTTAGCATCACAAGACTGACCTTTAAATTCAGTGAAAAATTAGAGTTGAATCAATTCATCACCTGTCTGGAAAATCTACTGCAGACTTCTCTGGAAGCCAAAGCACACATTTATTCTGTAGCTGCAATACTAACAAGAGTAGGGTTAAAATAGGTAGGACTGCTTCCACAGATAGATGTCTGAATCAATTGGAAAAGGGAAAAAAATTGAAACAAAGGTAATAAACCAAACGTACTGAGCCTTATCAAATTAGGATGACTGTAAGATGTGAATATGTATAGTGTATCAGTCAGATAATATCTACAGATAAAGAAACAATCAAATATAAGAGGAAAAGTGCTGAATACTGAAAAAAAAAGTGATATGAGCTCTGAAATTATTTGAGGGAAATTATCTGCATCTCCCTAAAGAGAGATGCATGGAGTAAAAATGAAGGAAGTCAGTCTTCCCTGAGCTACGGGCTAGGCAGGTACATTTTTTTTATCTCTCACTTCAGCTCCTAAGTCCTTACTCAAGCAAAACTCCCATTGGAGTCAATTAAATATTCCTACTGATTTGAAACAACATAACTAATGCAAGAGAAATCCTTTCAAGTTTGCAAGCTTTTTCACACCTTTTGGCTCCCTGAAGTCATCTTCAGCAGTCAGACTGTGCTCTATCTGCTCCCCATACACATACCCATGAGTCATGGCACCCTAGAAATAAAACAGCTAAAGAGGTCAACATTTTGGAGGTTGGCATTCTCTCTCAGATGAGTTTTACACTAGATTAATTCCACTGTCTTCAGTAAACTTCAGCGTGATTTTTGCATGGGTGAGTCAGAGTGTTTGGCCCTCCACCTGAAATGATATTATCCGTGGCTTTGGAGAGACACAATTCAACTGAGCTGCTTTTTCACGCTTCCACTCCTCCTCAGGGCTCCTGCCTGGGACACGCTGCCTACACAAGGCTGTTAGGACAGGGAATGCAGCATTATGCCACTCAGCAGCAGGACTTTTTCTCGTGCTTTTGGTAAGCTAAATTAGTTTCTTAGCTATATCAGAGATGACCCATAAATCTTACTAAGACACTAAAACTGACTGATTTCCAGAGAGAGAATGCTCTGCCTAAATGCAGTACTTCCCCCTTATCTGGCTCCCCCTCAGAGTTTACAATCAATGGCTCAAACACTTTTGCCATAAACAGGAAAACACAATAGAAAATTTTCTCTAGGCATTGCTGCTGGGAAGGAATCTTCTGTTCCAGGGGCTCACTACCAACTTTGGCCTTTTGCTCTCTCTGGGGTAACCAGAGTTACCTTACCCCATTTCCCTGCCCTGCCTCACGGTCCGAGGGGACATGGGAACACAACGTCACTGACGTGAACTTTACGTGGCCCCACTGGTACAGGGGACGCAATGCAAGAGGTTCCTCATTTACATAAAGCTCCAGTCATGACTCATCTCTATCTTCTACAGCTCCAGCTTGTCACTGTGACGAGTCTCCGGATGGCAAGTGAATGCAGTGTCGTTTGTCATCATACGCTCCCAACGCTGGCCCGGCTGTTCCAGCTCCTGCAGTGGGGAAATAACAAAATGTAAAATGTGTGCAGAAAATTCCCCTGCAGTGTGGGAAACTTTCGTGTGTGGATTCTCGTACTTTGTTAATTGTCAAACCCACATTGTCACAAGCCAACATCTCAACTTCAAGCCTTTGCTAAGTGTAGCTGAGTGTCCATCAAGTGCCCATCAAATCTCAGTCCTCCTGAAGAAAAGTCTTACATTAATTAACATAAAGATTTACATCATTTCCCATGCAGAAAACTAAGGCCAGAGGGCTCCCTGCTCAGAACTGCTTAGAAAATTGGCTCAGAGCTGGGAAGAGGGCCGAGGGATGTGGTCCTGTACAATAAACCAGTGGTTACTCAACCAAGAACATCTCTCTCCATGTCAGCACAAAAGGCACAAGTCTACAACAATGGGATTAGATATATGTCTGCTGTAACTCCCTTGGACAAGAGTGCAGTTCAATCTTTTTAAGCTTTTAAGTTTTAGGCTTAAGGAGTTAGTCTCTCTTGATAGCCTATGTTCTCCATGCAATAAGGTTACTGCTCTGAATTGCCTCTGGAGGAAACCTTTCCCTGCACACAGGCCTGAGAGGGAATCTAGGAAAATCAGTTTCATCAGGACAATGTTAACCTTTGTGAATGCCCTTGAAATAAAGTTTTCATTTTCCTGCTGCTGTTCACACGACTATTGTTAGCAAAAACATCCACTGATATGGAAAAAGGACATCAGGGAAATTCTATTGAAATAAGTAGAATTGGAAAGTTCTCTCTTTTTTTACATAGGGTTGTTCCCATGATGATTGCAGGGAAGAGAGTGTGTGAGTAAGAAGATGAGGAAGGGGCAGGGAAACACCAAATACTTTGTGAGTACACCCTCAAATGCTGGATAAAATTTGAAAACAGTTACCGTAGAATGGAAACATTTGGGATGGAGAATGGAAGAAAGTGAAACACAAATGATGAGAGACTCATGTTTCAGTGCTGGAAAAATAATGATGAACAGGACAGTCATCTTTATGTGTTTATTATGCCCATACTATGAAGCCAACAAAAACGAACAGGCTAAATATTGTCCCACTGAACCCAAGCCAGTATGTCAAGGTTTATTACCTTGGGCTCAATTCTGTGATAACCAACACCTGTATATAGATTTCAGACTGAGTACAGGCCAAAGAATTTCCCTGGACATTATAATTTTGGCAATGATAAAATATGAACTTCAAGAGAGCAGAATATGGATGTTTTCTAGGCCTTCTTCCTCACAGAACCTCACTGAATGCCTGTAGATTGCATGTCAGGCAATCGCAATCTGCCCAAGTCTCTGACATGTTCCCTTCAGTAGCCTCTGACCCCAGAGATGGAAGGGTACAGACACCACTACACCATAGGATGCACCAGAGCCAAACTACATTAACATATGGCAGCTAAGATTAATGCTTGGAAGTAGCCCAGTCTCTGAGTCAGACTGATCCTTTCCGTTCATAAACTTTAAAGTGCCAGGAAAAAAGTTAAAAAGTCCAATTAAAATAAATCCCAGTTAACTCCAGGCTGATTATCACAGGCATGAGGAGGGCAGGATTTTGTTGTTTCTTCTGCAACAAGCTTGAGCAAGAAACCTTGAAGTGGCCGCACAGGAGACAGGGTGAGAGGGTCTTCTTTGGTGAGGGTGAAATCTGGAGACTGCTGGGCCTGGCTTCCTCTAAAGGATGAAGGAGTTTTATGGAAGTGTTTATCTGTTGCTTTGTTCAAGTCACTTTGGTTTAGTGATTTCTGATTTTGCCCATTGTCATTTGAAAGGGACCTTTTGCTTGAGCTTAATTTTTGATGACTCAACTCCCCTGGTACATCTCCTCCTAGCTTCTGCCCTAAGCTGAAACTTATCCTCACATCTAAGTCCCTGTACAAGCCTGCCTACTTATCCACTCTCATTTGTTCCCAGTTCCCTAAATCATACCCTGACAATGACACTTTGAAATTGCAGAGTTCTTGCGCTCCAGGTGATACCAACACAAGGCCAGAGACAATGATTTCTTGCTTAATTCATTAGATGGTTAATAAAAACCTATTTATAAAAGATTTTCTCTAGCCACGCCCTGATTTCTGCAGCAGATTCTTTAGCACTGACAAAGCCTCCCCAACGCACTGACCATCACAGGCACTGCCAAGAGAGCAAGTAAGAATGAGGAAAACACAAGCCCCATTTGCAGGAGAGGCAGCAATTAAAAATCCATATCCTTACTACGAAAAAGATGAAAAAATCGGTATGTGCCTCTTGTCTATAATGTCCCACTGGGCTTACTCAGCTCCCTGAATGCCACACAATACCTAGAGGAAACCTCTGAGAATGCTGATAAAGCAGCACAGAGGACATGCCAAAAGTAAGTCAGTGAAGTGCTACTCGATGTCTCACGCACACGGCCAGCTCCAGTGGGTCCAGTGATGGGTGAGAACCTGCCCAGCCACAGCAGCACGTATGGCTGCCCCCAGAGTGCAGCAGTAGGGCTGAGCAAGTCTTCCAACAAAGCTTCCATCACCTTATTTGAAAAATTCCTCCTTGTCAAGGTTTTGTTTTTGTTAACTTGTTTGCTTCCTGAGGGCCTTTGTGATGATCCAGTGATTCTGTACCCTCACATAATCATTCCCTTGCAAAAAGCTGCTTTCTATGTATTGCTGGCCACAGGATAGCATTCCCTTGTGCTAGACAGAGACCTGAGCACAGCCTAACTATTTGGGTGTCTGAGCTGGCTTCCACAGCTCATACCTAAAGAAGCCACCCTTTCTGAGAAGGTCAGTCTTGATGCAACCAGCCAGGCACAGCATCCCCAGTCCCTGCTGAACTTGTGCACTGAGTACCCACAGAGACTGTGCCAGTGCAGTGTCTCTGGGAGAGATCCAAAATAGCACTCAGGCACCAAAGTGCAACTTTGCAGACTGCTGGCGCCTGTACTCATGAGAGCAACCCAGGAAAGCTCTGCCTCCCCTCTTCAGCTACATCAGATGCTGTAAGTGCCTACAGCTTCTGGGGAAAGCTTCCTTAGGCGCCACAAGGTCTGGTGCCTTTTTGTGCCCAGCTGCTCTGGGTGGGCTGAATTCTGTCATCTGCTTCTTCTTGCCTAAGGCCACCCAGAAATCAGGTGGAGGGTTTTGCCATGAAGATCTTAAGGACCCAATTTCCTGGACATGCTGTACATGGCAGAAGGGAACTCTCAGGAGTACTGAGAGGTATTTAACACTAGTGAATCATGGACCCCCACACCAGTATCAGACTACTGTCAGTATCATCACTGTTTCCCAGCTAAAAGCCCTAACCAGTCATCCTATTCTCACAGCAGAAATCTTGTGCTCCTGGTGACACTGTGGCTCAGCTTTCAGAAGCTGGGCAGAGTACATTTTTCTTCCTTCCCTGTGTTGCCCTCAGGTTTCTCGGGGCACTCCCTGTTCAAAGGTCCAGAACTGGCTTTCAGGGCAGTGCTCTTCACCACTTGGTGAGTATTTAAAGCACAGGGATGGCTCCTCTGCCAGGCATATTTTCACTGACAAGACTAACTTAGATGTCGATGCCAAAAGTGTTACTTAAACCCATAAGCAAACACTTTTTTGTCCTGTATGAGTTTCACAATGAGATATTCAGAGATCCCCTTCTTCTGAGCATTTTCTACTGCTTGATGTAGGCATCTCACCACTTGGTGTACAGGCTAAGAGCACTCAAATCTTGAGATTCTGAGCTATTCCTCTCCAGTGTACAGAGAATTTTAGACATTTAACTCACTTGAGAGCATTGCACCTTTAAGAATCAGATTCTAATCCTCAGCTCTCCCTTGCTGCTAAGCCTAAATCTCTTTTGAGATCTGGCCCTCAGTGTTCAAAGTCCCCTATTATAGGACTTCACCCCTAGTTAACTGTTAACTTGCATTTGGCCATGACCTTTGGTCAGGTGTTTGCATTTTCCTGAACTAAACTGAACACTCACCAATATAGGATGCTGTGAAAGCATGAGGTAAGCCTCTGACAGGAGCTGAAACTTCCTTGTAGAGTACATTTCCATAGTGTAAAAAGAAACCAAACACAAAATTGTTCTGCTTGCTGTGACTTTCCCATAGTAAATTCCTTGCACCCAAAAGGTGCCAGGAAACAAAGCTGAAAACAAAGAGAAATTGTATGAAAACCAGGCTAAATTTTCTAGGGGCTTTAAGAGTGGCAGATTGCCCTTAGCAATGCCCAACAATGTGCTTGTTCAATGTACAGGACAAGGAAAAGGCCATGTGGCTGCGCAGACCCCCTTCTCCATGCTCAAACATACATATGGCAGCTGTACCCAGCCCTGTGATCTATAAAATAATTAGATTATTTCTTCCTCCTATTTAGGAAGAGGAGAGGTTGCTGTTATGTCTTCTTAAGAAAAGAGCTCAGCTAGTCAATAAAGAAGGAACTTACATAGTAAAGTGAACAGATATGATTTTAGTCTACTCTACTTTTTAAGTCCTATCTAACAAAAATAGATGGACAGCATGACATATGTGATAATGATAAACACATACTACACTTAAAGACTTAAGTTCTTTAAAACAGCACTTCAAGCTTGCTTTTTTGTTCCCAGGAATTTGAAAAGTACTGCCAACATGTAGCTTACCAAAATCCTAAGAGGAAGGGCTGAGCTTTCATTACTGATTATACTTAGCACAGCACTTGTGTTTGAATTCTTCACCTCAATGCGCATCCTGTTCCTTCAGAAAGATTTCCTCACACACTGTTATTTATATTTTTAAAATGCTTTATAACATTTTCTCTTCATTCTCTACAGTGTTTTTTCCTTTTCCTGAACGGCAGTTGTGTTCAATGCCCCATGCAGCCAGCGACACACCCTGCAGAACACAACACATAATCAAGCACACACGCCCTGCAGAGCAATGCGCTCACTCCAATTCCCAGCCCACCCCAACACGAGTGCTACAAGCATATCCTGTGAATAAAAGCACAGGGGGAAATGTCCTGGGGTGGGCCCTGCTAAACAACATCCCCCCCAAAAAGCCACAGTTCAACTGGGAGCAAACACACCTCAGTAGCAGAAGAGGTACAAGTGAATAAGCACTGCACCTTCTGTAACAGTCACTGCACATTCCCAATTGATGAACGAAGCCCAATTGACCTAAACGATGACTGTATGTACCCAGCTTTACCTTTAGCAAACAACACTGTTCATGATCCAGTCACATCACAGTTCCAATGTAAGAGGCGTATCATGAGCCAGAGACTAAAATAAAACTCAGCTGTGTGTAAGGAATCACAAACAAAACAAAAGAGGAAATTGTATATGAGTGTTACAGGATGTTATATTATCCGAAACCGTGCTGAACAGGTAAGGATCAAGGTTACACTTTTCTGGGAAAGAGAAACCTTGAGATTACAAATAGAGATGAGCAAAATTCATAGATTCATAGAATCACAGAATATCCTGAGTTGCAAGGGACACACAAGGAGCATCAAAGTCCAACTCCTGGCCCTACACAGGACATCTCAACAATCCCACAGGGAGTGTTGTCCAAATGCTCGTTGTCCAAATGCTCTGTCAGCCTTGGGGCCATGACCACTGCCCTGGGGAGCCTGTTCAGTGCCCAACCACCCCACGGGGAAAGAATCTTTTCCTGATATCAAACTTAACCCTCCCCTGACACAGCTCCAGCTGTTTCCTCTGGTCCTGTCACTGGTCACAGAGAGCAGAGTTTGGTGCTGCCCCTCCACTACCCTTCATGAGGAAGTTATAGATACATATGAGATCTCCCCTCAGTCTCCTGTTCTCCAGGCTGAATTATCAACGATTACTATAAACTCTATAAACTCATATTAATATAAACCCTATTAATGTGAAGTTAAAATGAAAGGATAATGTATAATCCAGAAATTAAGAATATCTCAGAAACCTGAAGATGAACCATTTTACCTGCATAAACAAATTTATGAAATAAATATCCAGGAAGATGATTCAAACAAAGCACTTTCCGGCCAGTTTTTTTTTAATAGTAAGGAGGTATTAGCTTTGCTGTTGTGAGGCATTAGTTAGGAATCCAGATAAAGTCATCCATGATCTGATTTATCTATAAGACGTGAACTGGAATGAGGAAAATATTCTTTTTTTTAGCATGAATTATGAACACAGAATTACGAAAGAAGGGATTTGTTTGCTAATTACAGAGCTGAAGCTGATCGTACTCTGTAGTCTTAGGTGAGTCAATTCATCCTCCTGCTTCGGTTTCTTCACTGTTAAAGAGTTCTGAAAATACCGACTTACTGATTTCAGAGTAGCAGTTTGGCTCATTCAATGATCCTAATGCAATTTAAAGAGAAACGATAGTTTTAGGTCTACTGTTGTCAGGAAAATGTTGGGGTTTGCTCACATGAAAAAGAAAGTTAACTTTTAAATCAGTTGTCAGTATCAGTTTACTCATTCCAGTTCTAATGATTTGACAACCACCTCGAATAAGCCCCTTGCTTTTGGTTCCCTTTCCAACACACAACATGAGCTAAGCTGCCGCACCCAGCTGGACTGCTGACAAATTCCTGTTCTTATCTCAAGCTGGATAGAGACCTTATGTAATTAAACAATATTGTGACGAGGGTCTTATCTCAGGGCATTAACAACTTCTTCCCTTGGCAAGGATGTAAGTGAGCTGGACCCAACTGGAAAGCTGCTGTGAGCCCATTGCTTTCTTCAGACTCTGACCTTTTATGTGGAAAATAAAATCTCCACAACGTGAGCTCTCACTGTGTTGTGTTCAGGAGACTCAAACATGCAGGAGGAAGAACTCTGCAAGGCCACCTCCAGATCTGTCTGCTGTACAAGTGAAGAGGTTTTGTAAACCCTTCAGCACTCTCTTGGCTCCTGAGAATTGATGTCTTTGCACAAGACAGTTAATAACAGCTAATGATGTCGGCACCTTGACAGAAGCTCAGTGAGCACTCTGTTGTGTAACTCTAACTCGATAGGCACTGTTTGTTTTGGTTTTTTCCACCACAGATAGTACCCGCTGGCTATGCCAATGCAATTGGTTGACCTCGTGAGAAATGAGGATTGTCTCATTAATTTTATTGGGTTGATCAGTTTTGGAGCACAATGGAAAGTGCTGCAGGATTTGTGGTTGATCTGTTAGCAATCTGTTTAATATGCTTGCACAATATGGTTGGACAATTTAGGTGTCTGAGATTAAAAAAAAAAGAATTAGCTATTTTTATCTATTCCCTGGGGGCTTCTGAGTGGCTATGCCGTGTTTTCTCATACTGGTGATCCCTCCAGTTTAGTTCTTAATATTCCCAGCATAAGTTATTATATCTTCCTTTGAAAGACTATGGCATTGATTAACAACTCTGACTCTTTAGCATGTTTTTCTCTGCTTGTTTCAATCTGAATTTCTTTTTTGACCCAGGTATGTGCCTCGTTTCTGGGTCAAGGTTAAAAATGGAAAGATGTGCATCTCTAAGTAAAGAGATGAGGACAGCAGGAGGAAGAGGAAGGAAGCTGCAGAGTCAATTAGAAATGCAGTATGTTGCACAGAGCATATTTAGATTGTTGTCATTTCCCTCTTTCTCTTGCCCTGCTTTTAGACTTAAAAAGCAAGAGTAGCTGTATTTTGTTCCTGCACTGCAATCTAACATGCACTTTATGTGAGTGACAGCAATTCTGAATACAGCAGTGGTCACAGTACCCGCAGCAAAAAGTCCCTGACAGGGACCAGCTATTAGCTGGTAACATTATCATGGGAACAACCCAGGGCGGTGCATGAAGCAATGCAGGATTAGCCACGTGCATTACACCGAGCCTGGCAGGGATGCAAGAAAAAAGCGTTCAGGCAAAACAGCAAGACTGGGGAGATTTCTAATGAATGGGGAGCTTTTTCTTATTTTAATCCCTTGCGCCCAATAAAATTGCAAAGAATATTTTCCAGAGCAAGTGAAAGAGCCATGCTGGCACAAAAGGAGCTCATCATAGAAAAGCCTGGATTGGAAGGGACTTAAAGACTATCTTGTTCCAACTCCCTGCCATGGACAGGGAGACCTTCCACTATCCCAGGTTGCTCCAAGCCCTGTCCAACCTGGCCTTGGACACTCCCAGGGATGGGGCAGCCACAGCTTCTCTGGGCGACCTGTTCCAGGGCCTGCCCACCCTCCCAAGGAAGAACTTCTTCTTCATCTAAATCTGCTCTCTGGACAGCTCATTGCAAGAGACATTGAGGGGCTGGAGCGTGTCCAGGGAAGGGAACAGAGCTGGGGAAGGCTCTGGAGAGTCAGTGCTGTGAGGAGAGGCTGAGGAGATGGGGGGCTCAGCCTGGAGAAAAGGANCCGGGCCCGGGGGCGGCGGCGCCCGCAGCCCGCCCGGCCACCAACATGCCCTTTGACTTCAGGAGGTGAGTGGCGACAGAGCCGGCCCGGCCCCGCGGGGAGNTCAGAGAACGCGCGGACGTGTCACTCAGTGCTCTGGGCCGGGTGACAAGGAGGTGACCGGTCACAGGTTGGGCTCGACTGGACCCTGGAGGTCCTTTCCAACCCAAGGGACTCTGTGGTTCCNATGGGTGGATGCAGGGATGGGTGGGCGGATGAGCGGAGCAGGTGTGGGCAGGGAAGGGCCGTGGAACCGGGAGGCTGTGTCCGACGAGCCGCTGTTGCCCCCACAGGGCTGTTGTGCGAGGCCGGGAGGGGCGTGTGGGGTTTGGGGCTCCCGGACAGCAGCGGGAGCTGCAGGAGCTCGGGGGCGATGGATGTGTGTGTGCCACGGGACCCCACGGGGTGCAGGGACCCTGCTCCTCCCTGGGCTCCGTGGGGTCCCGCACAGCAGCTTCAGGGGGTCACGGTGGGGCTCCCACAGCATCTTTATGGGTCACGGTGGAGGTCCCACAGCAGCTTTCGGGGGTCACAGTGGAGGTCCCACTGCATCTTTATGGGGTCACGGTGGAGGTCCCACAGCAGCTTTAGGAGGTAATTTCCTGTGGTGGGGCTCACACAGTAGCTTTAAGAAGTCACTCCTCGTAGTGGGGCTCCCCCAGCACCTTTCGGGGGTCACAGTGGGGGTCTCACTGCAGCTTTAGGAGGGCATTCCTTATGGTGAAGCTCTGTGCGTGGAAAGCAGTGCCATGTGCCTGATGGCTGGAACCAACATTCACAACTCCATCAGTGGTTTTGGCATCTTGAGCAGGTGTGAGTTGCAGGATTTGGCCTTTCTGCGGGGCTCCTGTGTCCCCTGGGCCGTAGCAGGCAGTGTCAGGTGCCAAAGCAGAAGTGAAAAAGACCCCTCTAACTTAAATGGAGCTGAAATAGCAACTGTGGGTTCATTTTCTTTTTGAGCCGTTCTTGAACCAACAATTTGTAAGTTTCCAAGTTCAGAGGTGCCATGGGGAAGATGCACAGATGAGTTTTCTGATGAAGATTTTAATAGGGCGTTTTTGGGAATATACATGCATTTTTGGGAATACACAGTTGTCGCTTACAGTCCTTTCCATGTAGGATCATGACCCGTACACGTGATCCCTTTGAGATGGCAGAGGGAAAAGGTGATAGTGCAGGTTTTTAGTTCTCCCAAATGAAAGTTGTGTGTTATATTTTTGCTGTAATTCTAAACCAGGCCTCTCATTTATACAGGCTGACAGGATCTTGTGTGATCCATGGGGCACTGTTGAACATGGAGGCAGTTGCTTCTGAATGAGAACTTGTTGAAGCTGCAAACAGCATCTGCTGGATCATGTGGGATCTGGGGCCCAGAGCCTTGTTTCTGTTTTTGTATAAAATTTTATAGAAAAATTCTTCTCAGCTTTGGAGACATTCTGCCAGCTGCGGATCCTATTGCCATCTATTTTCAGACTTGTAAAATACATGAACAATAAGGGATCCTGGGTTGTGGCTGTCACTTGGTAATAGCAGATAAAGCAAATGTTATTTCTGATGTATTTAAAAATGTAATTTTTGTTGAGTCTCAGAATATACATGTGGAAACACTGGCTCACCAAGAGCATAATCATGTTAAGAGACAGCACTAGTGCTTCACTTTGGAATGGGACAAAGACATTAAGTAAAGGCTGAATTGTAGGGTTTGTGTTAGTGAGTTACAAAAACAGAGGAATCCGTTCAGATCTGCATTTTAAAGATTCACAATTGCAAATAACTTCTTTGTCATTCAGATTGGAGGATTAGAAATAGACACTTCAAAGCTCTTTCTCAGATAACCTAAGCTTGCTGAAGTTCAGCTGTTCTACAAAGATGAATTTTTAAAAGGCTGCCATTGATAACAGGAATTTTATATTTAAAGTACAGAGAAACTAATGTCACTTGCAACAAACCACTCTCCTGTTTTAGAAACATGCACAGAGTTCAGGACCAAAATGTAAAGGTTAGAGCCCTTTTTAGCTGTTGTGGGTTTTGTTCAATGTGCAGTCAGTGGAAAAAAAACTGCTGAGGCTGGAAAATTTTACTGTTGTAGGTGAAGTATGATGCATATGTTAAAAAAAAAAAGTGCAGGTACTTCCTGTCAACTCTAGAACATACAATACAGTGCTCTTGGAGAAATGAGGTTACCACCTTGAGTGAATTTCTGAATGAAGAGGTGATGTTTTTCATCATGTGAAATGGAAGGTTGTTCTCTCAGAAATTTCAGCTGAATGTTCTCTGTGGCTGGTACAGTTTGGCCTCCTGTCTTTAGCACACATTTTGGACTAGGTGCTATGCCTGTGTATGATTAGAGGATTGGATTGTAAAAAACTTTTAGAAGTGCCCCTGCATATCTTCTAGAGTCCAAAATTCACAGGTTCCAAGTAGAAAGGAGTTGTGTTCTTCTGGAGGCCACAGGTTTCACAGGTCTGTGTTGCTAAAGCGGCTGAAGGAACCAGTGTCTTTAAGTGCTCTGCCAGGGCATTTGGGAAGGCAAGGTCTTGTTGATGGTGTATCCACCCTTTACTCAGAGCTTTTATTTTTGATGTTTTAGAGTGGCAGAATAATGACAGCTGACATGAGATGTAGAGAAGGACATAGGGGAGCAGATACAAGCTTGGGCCCTGAGCTCTATTTCCACACAGAGTAGCTCTAGGAAGAACAGGTTGCCAGAGTCTCATCTGGAAAACATAGAAAGACAAATGACAAGTAATTAAAACAGCCCACGGCCAAAAATGTCTCTATTCTTCACCAACTAAAAGTCAAAGAAAGCCTTTCCATCCATGGGACTAAATCTCTTTCCTCTCCCCTAGAATTATGGGTTCATATCTGGCCCTAATGAAGAACCCAAAGAGCTTCCAGTCTGTGTTGGAAGTTGTCTCCATCAGCCAACCTGGGCCGTATTGGTTCATGTCATGGTTCCACATTGGAAGTAGTTTGTTTTGTTCCTTGTGATTTTTTGTACTATTTTTTTCCTGCAGTATTTCTGTTTTCTTGGTTTATCAGTAATTTCCTTTGCTAATACCAAATGCACTTAATTCATGAATAAAACAATATTTTCACAGTAATTTCATGTAAATAATAATCATTCTGTCCCAAGTATCATTAGGGTTTTAATAGTACTTATCTAGCGCTTTTCATTTTTCAAAGCATTTCATTCACACTAATCTCTCCAGTCCTGCTGTGATGTTGGTATGGAACCAAGTTTTCAGCTCGCAGATTGGAGCCTTCAGTGCAGGTCTGTTCAGTGCATGTCACAAGACATCAGCCCTCCTACAGAACTCCTAAATCAGTTTGTACTTCTGGAAGGCCTANTTTTTTTTTTTTAAAATGCATTTGGCTGAAAGAGTCAGACAGATTTTTCCTTGTTTCCTATCCCCTGGTTACTTAGAACTTGTGTCAGCTAATCATCTTACTACCTATTTACTGGGGATTTTGAGTTATCGCCCTGGAGCTGTAGGGGTATTTCCCCCTCAAGCCTTTAAGACCCCATGTCACCTGCACACTTGCAGCATCTGAGGAGGGTTAAAGTAATAATTAAACTGTAAGCCTGGGTCATCTTGAGTAGGGATTGTGGGCCAGAAGGTTGCACACATGTTGTGTGATCCAGGTAGCAGGAGGCTGAGCTGGTGCTGGGACTTCAGACTGCTCTGGTGTTGAGAATTACACACGTAAAAAATGAAAATTAAAGATGTGAAGTTAAGTTACTCCTTTACAATGGATGTGGACGTGGTAGAGGGAAACATTGCTGCAAGTTCTTTTGACTCTGGTGGCTTGTCTTTGCACCTGCCTATTTGCATGTAAGAGTTACTGATGGGTCTGGAAGATACTGAAACTTCTGAACTATTTTGGTAACTTTAATTGGTTAGACTGAGAAAAACTAAAATAGACCACTCTGAAAACAAGTTTTTGTTCTAATTCGGGGTAATTCTCAGTTGCGCCCTGGCCACGTGTTCATCAGAGAGTGGCAAATAGCCCTGAATCCTTATTTTTGTATTTAACTGAGAAATTCACGATTCATTTCCCACAATTAATCTCTGTGATGTTTTCCTCAGGGATTTTTTTTTGGTTGATTCGTTGTTTTGGAGGTTTGGTTTGGGTTTCGCAGTGTGACAACCTGTACAAAGAAACAATATGTTATACCCAGATTTTGGAGAACATGGGAAAGGAGCTGGACTTAAAAAGAATTTAGATTTAAATGCTGATTTAGTGTAGAAGACGAAGACTCTTATTTCATCTGCACAGTACAGTGGGCCCCCACTGTCAGCTGTTCTTTGGCCCATCTGTGATAAATAATGTTTTAATGTGGATATTCTAATTTGGATATAGAGAACATTTTTATTGTTTTGAGACACAGGCAGGTCTTTGCTTCAGTTCCTGAAGGTCTTTTTAAAATCAAATTGGTTAGAGTTAATCAAAGCTGACACACTTCCAACCTTATTTTAGGAGAGGGAGTATGTTTGGTTTTAAATTAGACCTAAGAGTTGTGATGGTGGATAGGCAAAGTGATGCTCAGACATCTGACTTGCAACAATTGTGAAATTAATGAGGACAAACCAGTAGATTGTAGGTGATTTTGAGTCTGAGGAGAAAGATCTTTTCTGAACTAAGCAATCCCCTGGACAAATTCTCATTCACTTGTGAGCTTAAGGAAAATAACTTATTTTAGTCTTCAGGCTTCAAAAAAGAAGGAACAAAGCTGACTTTCATGATCCTACCATTTTCTTTTTGACAGGTTTGTGAGGGTCACAACTGAAAATCTTTCTGTAGCCCCTCAAATCTCCCTTCAACTTGCCTGGGATTTGTTTGCCCTGTGCTTGAACATTTGCCAGTTGTTATGCAGGAGCGGTGACTACTTGACGCTTTGGCACTGCCTAATAAATGTCAAATGTCAATGGAAACGTACATGTTTGCTCAGGAATTTTCATTTGCAGCGTGAGCCAGCGCCGTGTTTCCCATCAGATCGTGGTGCTCTGTGCACCTGCTGGCACCTTCCCAGCACCTCCTTTGCCTGCCTGCATCAACACACACTCCCTCATTTGGCAAAATTATTTGCTGAACTTACTTTAGAGGAGAGGCACACCATGAGCTCATTAGTTAGCAGGTGCATGGTGGTGATAGCAGCAGATAGGCGTGTTCTTGGCTGAAACAGAGTGGGGAGGGTGAGAGCTCAGACTGGCTGGTGTGGCATCTCCTGATCCGATGGGTTGTGCTACTGGTTTGTGCAAGCAGTGGCACATCAAAAAAGGGCTGTGTGTTCCCTGTGCTGAGCTGTGCAGGGTCACCGTCACAGCCACAGACATTGTCACTTGTACAGTGATTTGGTTCTTAAATCCTGTCTGTGGTGGAGCTGGTGGCCAGCACTTCCTAAATCAGTGTCTACACCTAAAACCAGAGGCTGTATCATAGTTCTGTGTTGGGTAGTTGCCTGTCTGTGCAGGACCCACGTTTTCTCTCTGGCTCCTGCAGCAAAATCTGAGTTCTCCAAAATGCCTGTAACTGCAAGTGAATTTCATCCTGAAATGCAGCCATGTCTGGGGAGCAAGTTCCAGTTCACATTGTGTAATGTCACTGGTAAACAACCCTTCCAAGTGGTGTTGCTGCCACCTTACGTAATTACCAAAGTGGTTTTGGTGCCAGGCAGTACCATGACTAACTTTGTTTCAACAATAGCCCTTTGAGGGCACCTGAGAAATTAATTCTGCAGTCACAGCAGTCAGATGGGCAAGCAGAGCTGTACAGACAGAGTCTACTGATGTTTGTGCCACAAATAACTGATTATACATAGTGTGCATGTATGTAGATATTTCTTCCTAAGTCTCCCTAATGCATCATTTATCTTAAAATATAGTTGGAGTAGAGATTCTTTCCTGAGTAAATATAGAAATATTAAGGTCTGACTTTGTAGGAAAGTTCTGTATTGTTCCTTCTGAACTTTTAACTGTCCTCCTTTGTTCAGTCCTTGGTGACACAGATGCTTTCTTCATGCCATCATAGTTCATTGCTATGAAAATGTCTGAATCACACTGTAAACAGAGCTGAAGCAATACCACCAGCGTGGACTGGGAGGCTGTGGATGTTGTTGAGTTTGTATTTTGAAGAGTGCTTGTGTATTTTTTAGGCATGTAATTCAAATGGTGGAGGTGGTAAGAAAAGAACAGTCTTGCAATGAACGAAGAAATAGTGGAATGGTCTTGTTTTTTTTGTCTTCTATCCAAGCACAAGCCCTGAAGTGTTGTCTAGGTATTCCTGTGCAGAGCCAACTACTCTGAAAATAGAAAATTTGTTCTGCCAAAACATTAACCACAGTCTTGCCAGGACGTACAGAATCTTGCTTATCCTGAAACATTTGGGTGTTTTAGTAGTAATCATGACAGACAAACACACAAGACTAGTTCATGTGACAGAGTGATTTGCTGCACTTGAATTGTGTGTGTTTGGATGTTTGCTTTTCTGTTGTTTTTTTGTTTGGTTGTTTTTTTAAAGGATGTTTCCAAATCAGATGTATTTAGTTTCATTCAGAGAAGCCAGAAATACTGGCATTCAATAGAATAGCCTTCAAAATGGCCTATTAATGTGTGCAGACAAGTATTACTGCTGACAGGATTTCATGAGGTCCTGGCTGCTTAGTGTTTATTTAACAATCATATCCGAAGGCAGATCATTTGGCTTCCAAATTGCTGTCCATCTCTGTAGACCACTAGGTGCTGTGAATAAAGCAAGCCCACTAGTTCAGCCAGTGATGTAAATGTGACTTTGTGTTCTCATAAAGGTGAAGTCTCAGAGCCTTGCTCAGATTCTGTGTCACTCTGAATCAAATGTGATCCTGCTGCACTGAAATCTGATTCTGGTTGCTGCATTATAACAGGTTATATCTGGACTGAAAACCACTGGTAAACCTAATCCCCAACTATAAGATGCAGCTCTTGGGTCTGCATCACTTATGTTTTTCTACTGGTATAACATCCATACAGGTGTTTCCTGGAAACTCTGTCAAAACCAGGAACTTCATGAGGAAGCCAGATGATGCAAGGGAGTTGTGCTTGCTTGTAGGTAATACACACTTTTATGCAAATAAAAAGTAGGCCTGAGTTGTAGAAGCATGTACAGAAATTCTTGTGTCCTTAGACTGGAATTCAAATAGGAGAACCTGAGCTGGCCACTGCGGGTTTATTGACATTCTGAAAAAGTACAATATGTCTGAATCCCTGCTTGATGCTCTGGGAAAGAGTGTGTTTTTTGTCCCTGGATCTTGTGTATTAATGGATTCTATCCTAGAGAAATTATTTTGAAGGAGAGGGAAGGCTTGGCTGGGTGTGTACACAGCAGAGAATGCCAATGCCTGCTCTCTCAGGTCAGGGTTGTGCTGCTCTTAACCCGTGTCAGCTTCAGGCAAGTACCAGCCCTGTCTGAGCCTCAGTTGCTGATCTGTTTCAAGGGAAACTCTGCTTGTCCAGTCTGCAGAGCAGTGGTTGAGTTTTTCCTTGGCCTGGTCCATCATGAGACTGTGAGCCTAGATAAATGTCTAGGAGTTTCCCTTATGGATCTGGTGAAATCTTGGTCTGTACAATTTGAGGGAGCTTTATGAATATGGAGCTGTTTCCTTCACACATCCCTCGCCTTTTTTTTTTTTGTTCCTTCCCCAGATGGTATATTTGTTCATGCTCTTTTGTACCAATCTCTGCTTTTTGTGCTGAGCAAGTGCATCTGGGACTTAAAGCAGAACGTTGCTTCCACAAATAAAATTTACACATTTCTGGTGCTAATTTTATCTTACCAGATCTTATTTCAAGGTGTTTAGCAGTACAAGGCAGTAACAGAGATACTGTTCTGTGGTTCCTAGAAGCTGTATGAAAGACTATGGTACAACTCTTTTTTTTTTCATAGCTCTGCCCAGATGATGCTCCAAGTTGTGCACAGGGGATTTTTTGGAAATCACAGTCCAACTCTGAGTTTTGTTCAGTGTCTGCTGGAGATCAGGATCTTTGTGGGGAGGGCTCAGGAGGTGGCCAGTGAGGGCAGTAGCCTGGCAATACTGGGAACCAGCAGCTGTGGCCAGTGGGTTGTCAGGCATTGGGAGGGGTGGCCCGGGAGGTGTTGGAGTCCCCATCCCTGGAGGTGTTCAGGGAATGACTGGATGTGGCACTCCGTGCTCTGGTTTGGGTGACAAGGTGGTGATGCGTCACAGGTCGGACTTGATGACCTTGGAGGTCTTCTCCAGCCTAAATGATTGTGGGATTCTGTGAATGTGGCAGGAGGTAGAGGAAGCCTGAGCTGGCAGGTCTCGAATTGGGAAAGGGAGATATGTTCAGGACTGGGGGGCTCACAAAGGATGGAATGGGTGGCATTGTGACTGTGGGAAGTGTTGTGATGTGCTGGGGAGCTGCAAGAACAAGAATCTCTGAGTCTTAAGTTTGTAGTCCATTTATGGCATCCAAGTATCTGAACAATTTACTTAGTTTGTGGAGCAGCCACGTGTGTTAATGCTGATTCTCTCTGATCTCCAGAATATGCTGCTCCCACTCAGGAGTACAATGGCTCTTGTTCACAGTCCAGAGAAGGGCTGGATCCCTTTGAATACCAGTCCCCTTACTTGAACATTTTTTCTTCATGAGACTTTTCTCCTGTTTTGATGAAGCAGAGTATAATTTGTTCACTTTATTAAAAATACATTTCTGTTCCATCCTTCATTTTGACACCTGCTTCACTGCCTAAAAGGAAATAAAATCCTTGCTGGCAAGACTCCACCTTTGAGTATTTGAGATTATACTTTCCTCCTCCTCCTAATTGCATTTGAAATACATTTGAGCCTAACATTTTATTTGGAAGGAAAAAAAAGGTGATGTACTGCTTCCTGTTTTCCATTCTTCACCTAAAATAGTTGCACTTTTGGCATATTTCAGCAATAACAATTGCTGTGTGTGTTCTTGGACAGCAGAAAGCAAGCTTAATATGCACTGAAAGAATAAAAGCACAAAATTTAGAACATAGTTGACATAGAGGTGTTATGCAGGACAGCACAATGACTGACAGAAGGGAGGAAACAGAACCAGCTCCTTGGAAAGGAATCAGTTTAAACGGGAGTAGAATATATTATTTTTGTGCCCTTTTTCAGCAGCTGTTGTGGAGATTCATAGTCTTTTGTCCTTGAAATAAATGAGTTTGTTTTTCTGTCCCTATGCAAATCCTTTACCTTACCTAAGTAAGCAGCAGGCCAGATGACATAATGCTGCAGAGGCTGATGCCTCCAATATTCTCTCAGCCCCTTTCCCTAAGTGTCCAGTTACCCAAAGGCTGGATTATATAATTAATAACAGTCCTCCTGGCCTAACCTTGTTTTCTTGTTCTCAGTACTCCTCCTTGTTTCAGAAACTTCCTCTGTTAGTTTCATTATGTTCTTGGAACTAGAATTAAGGGGGAGGAGCTGGCTGGCAAGGAAACCTATTCCTACATTTCATTCCTGGGTTTAAAAGTGTGGAGGGTCAGCAGGTCGAAAAAAGTACTATTTGCTTTGAAAAGTGGTGTGATGTTGTGAGGGAGAAGTCAGTCACACAGAATTTGAAAACTGCAGTCTTCACCTGTTTGCAGTCCAGATAAACTGGTTTAAAACTCCATTAGCCCCTCCACCTCCCTGTCTAGTCCTTCCCATATCAGAACTTGATCAAAGTGATTCAGGATTAAACAGTTTTTGATGTAATTCTGAAGTTTGGCCATTAAAGCTCAAGTTGTACAGTATGTGTGTTAACACACCACTGTGTGTAAATGAGGACTAGCTGATTACTTAATGATGTGTGTGTTATCTGCTGTTACGCAGGTATTAATCTTATAAAATGTGTTAATAAGTGCTTAGTATTTACAAGTATCGGCTTATTAGTCCTGCTTTGAATCTGTGTTTGCATCTTGAACTCACATTCATGGCCAGGCTTTGGTGTTTTTGTATTCAGTGTTTACTTTCTGTGTGAAACTGAGATTAACAGGATCACTTATCTTACTTTCCACATGCTTCAAAGTTTGTGTCCAATTCACAAAACCATGAAGGTTATTCATAAACGTGAATTCCAGGCACAACCCTGTTACTGAACTAAGGTTCAGCTCTTGCAGAGCACATCCAGTTTGTTTTCATAAGTCACCTTCCTGCATCTTTCCTTGTACAGACCTTCAAAGAATCACAGAATATTCTGAGCTGGAAAGGACCCACAAGGAGCATCATAGTCCAACTTTTGGCCCTGCACAGGACATCCCAATAATCCCACCCTGTCCCTGAGAGCGTTGTCCGTACACTCCTTGAGCTCTGTCAGCCTTGGGGCCGTGCCCACTGCCCTGGGCAGCCTATTTAGTGCCTGACCACCCTCTGGGGGAAGAACCTTTTCCTGATATCCAACCTAACCCTGCCCTGACACAGCTCCAGCTGTTCCCTGGGGTGGAAGTTGGAGCTTTGCTCAGTCATGCTTTATATATTTGCAGAGTTTTTCATCTGCAGTTTTCCACGTGCTCGAGGAAAGATGGGCAAATGTTACCAGATGCTGCTGTGCAAAAGGAACAAGCAGAAGAAGAAAGATTTAATTGACTGGAACAGAAATTCCACAGTGAGTCAGCGGCCAGAGCATAACAGAATTCAGGTCTGTTGGCTCCCACTGCTGCATCCCATCCCTGAGACTGTAGCGTGGCTGTCCCAGAGCTGTCCTGAGCTGCTCTCTGCACGTTATGTTCTCATCTGCCAGCAGACAGGAAACATAGAAATGTCATTTAAACAAAGAATTAACAGAATAAAGGGCTCAAAGTCAGTAGTTCCTATTTTCTTCCTCTGCTGCTGACTTCCTACCATTGTTTTCCTGCTCGGTAAAACAGATTTCACCTACTCTGTTGGATTGGAAGAAGAGTTATTGCGTTTTATCTGTGCTGGGTTGTAGGAGCTAAGTGTTCCTGCAGAGTTGTCAGAGCACACACTTGTCTTTGGGTGGGAAGAAAAGCAGCATGAGCTAAAGTAAGGATTTCTGAATGAAATCTTGAACTAATATTTCTCCATGAAAATAGGAAAAGCAGTGCTTCCTATACATGTGTAGAAGAAGGCATAAGATTAAGGCAGTTCTACTTCTTTGGACTGTTTTAGGTGAATTTACTTTTGTGTAGAAATTCTTCTTTCCTTGCTAGATCTGTGGAACAAAACTCTGGATTTTTGCCCAGAACAGATATAGGAAGGACCAGAGGAAGCTGAAAATGCAGAGGGAGATGGAACTCACTGCTTTTTTAGAGTGAAGTAAGAGAGGTTTTGCTTAAAATGACATGCTGTTCTTGTTGTTTCCCCAGTTAAAGCCCATCCCTTCCTAGTTTAGAGACTTGCTCCAAACTGCAGGCCAGATCAGATCTGACTTTTTGTTGTAGCAGCTCTCAAGCACATGTGGTACAAAATCCAGCCCACAGCATTGCTGAGCAGCCTCTCCCACCTGCCCAGCCTCTGCTCATTCCTCTCCTCTGCTCCAGGGGAGTCTGGTGATGTCCAACCCCTCTCAGGATCACCAGGCAGAGGGGAGTTGTGTCCCACTTGTTCTTTTATCATTCCTGTTCCAGATACCAGCTTTCTCCCAGTCACTGTTTTGATTATTTTACATATTCTGTTGTTTGGCATGTGGAATGGGGTAACTGTTCTTTCAGGCCATCTCTCTATACCCCAGTAATCAGCCTGCTGTTACACTACTGAACAAAATCAATTTACCAAGTAAAGAGGTTAATCTTTTTATCTCTGGTCCTGGGCACAGTAGTTCTAGGTAAAGTTTTAACAACTGTGAACAATAAAAATCCCTCCAGCTACTTCAAACAGGTGTCTGGGATTTTATTTTTATTTTTTAAATAAAAATGGTATTTTGCTAATCAAAAGAGCACCATGTGTACAAACCAGACTCAGCTGTGCTGTTTGTTCTACCTGTACATTTCCTTCAGCTTGAACAGCCACATTGAAAACTAAATTGCTGGGCTTAGATTTGTCCTTTATGCAGAAGTAACAGCTTTGCTTTTCAAGACCTTACCATGAGTGTCTGCTGTGCTTTGTAGGAACAAAGCCAGAAAATATGTTCTGATAGAGGTACCTGCCTGCCTTTGGTGGAGTGAGGGTGTATGTATAAGCCTGCTTGGATTTATTTAGAGCTAAATGGCCTCTGAAGAGGTTTAAAGCCACATGAGTGCCTGATGGCTTCTGCTCTTCAGCTGCTGTGGTTGGGCACCTACTGCCCAGCAGCTTTGTTGACAAAGTGGGGATGAATTGTTCCAAAGTCATTATTTGAGAGCAGTGACCCAAGGAAACGGAGGAACAGTTGCTGCTTGTTAAACAACTTTGAAGCTCTTAGCTAAGTGATTTGATTTTTGATTTAAAACCTTTTATTCTTCAAGTAGCATTGGTCTGTCTCAGTTAAGGACGTGAGAGAGATAAAGTCCTGGGACAGAAATTTCAGGGACCACAGTGGGTCATCTGGTCCCATCCATAAGGGTCATCCCAGAGCACGTGGCACAGCACTGTGTCTAGATGGTTCTGGAATATCCCCAGCAAGGGAGACTCCACTCCTTCTCTGGCCAACCTGTCGCTCACACAGCAAAGAAGTTTTTCCTCGTGTTCAGGTGGAATTTCCTGGACATCAGTCCCTGCCCGTTGCCTCTTGTCCCATTGCTGGGCACCCCCGAGCAGAGCCTGGTCCATCCCCTGACCCCTCCCTGCAGACACCGACAGACAGACATTGCTCAGGTCCCCTCTCAGTGTCTCCTCTCGAGGCTGAACAGCCCCAGCTCCCTCAGCCTTTCCTCGTAAAGGAGATGCTCCAGTCCCTTCATCATCTCCACAGCCTCTGCTGGACCAGCTCCAGGAGCTCCATGTCTTCCTTCTTAGTCTAGTAGAGAGTCTGGTTTACTTCATATTTATGTTGTAGAGCATGGGGAGTGTTTCAGTGGGTGATCATAGGCCCAAGGTACCTTGGGCTGGTGGGGAAGCAGGTACTTAGTATTTCTAATTCTTCCACTTAGGTTAAATGACCAAAGAAGATACCTGAGAAGTCAGCAGATCACACAGATAGAAATGCTCCCTGACACTAAGCAGCATGCCTTTGGTGGGAAGGTTTCTCTAGAAATACCACTGGGGATTAAAGGAAGGGCGTTTCCATTTGGCCATTAGTCTCCAGCCTGAATGATCTTGCTCTGACAGTAGTCAGAGCTTCCTTTTAATTCCATGAATTCACATGGAAGATAACCAATGTTGCCTCTCTGCTTTTCCCTCCCCTTCTACCTTCAGGCTATACTGATTTGGGGAGGGGGAGAAGGAAAAATTCTGAGACAGATCCAGTGGATACATTCTGATCTCGCCTTTGTAACACCAACCTCCACTAAAGTATTCCTGGAGAGAGAAAATGGAGTCTGTTTGTGCACAGTCGTCTTTGAATGTCAGATGGACTTAATCCAAGTTATATTTATCATGACACAGTTTCTTCCTGCTTCCCATGTCCTCCTTATAAATGATAAACTGTTTTATGCAAAGTGAACTGCTGGATTCTCAGCTGTAAGTGGCATCTCTGCTAAGAGCATTAATAGTAGCAGGCAGTGAATGAATCACAGTCTGTAAACTCTTCTGCTGTCTCTAGGGGTGCTTCTTCCAGAGGTGGTAGCAGCAGGAATATGAGGAAGCAAAGTTTTGTGGTAACCTGTGCTCTGGGCTGGTACAACACTCTTCAAGAACCATCGTTCCAGCTCATTTCATGTGCACTTAAATGTGTTTCCTGAAGTGGGGTTGAGGTTGTTCATTCTCTTCTCACTTCACACCTGCCTTGGTTTCCTGAACTGCTAATGCACCTCCTCTGTCATGAAATCAAACTTAAAAACATACAGTTATACAAATCTTGTGGGAAGAGCTGATTATCTGTCTCTCCATCAGATCCGTAGCTCCTGTGCAGAACCAAATAAAGGAAATGTAACAAACCATCTCTGCTTTCTATCTGGAATACAGCAATCTAACAGAAATGTTTGAGGAGGCAGATAGGAAGTGGTAAGAGGGAGAACAGAACTGTGCAGATGACAAATCCCAAGGTTATGTCCTTGTCTCTAGGGACAACTAATCCTTCCCAAAGTTAAGGATGATTCGTCTCTTTAATGGCAGCTGAATAGAAACTGTTAGTTGGTTGGATTCACTGGTGTCTATGTGAAGTAATTAGAGAGTCTGGTGTAATTCTGAGGGATGTGGCTTAAAAGTGAATTTATTTAGAATGTCTAAATGGCAGATGCTCTCAAAGAAGAGAAGCCAGTAGATGTTTTCTAACCTGTTATCAAAGAGAGCTGCCTCAAGATGACTCTTATCAAAGATGAAATGGATGTTGGCATAGGCTTGACTGTCCAAGGTTGTGTTTGGCAGCTGTCTTGCTCTTTGTGTATCTTCCACTGTGCATGTAGTTTTCTTGATGTAGTTTTCATCAAAAGCAGTCTGGGATTGTTGTTTTGAATGAATTTATGTTCCCAGAACTGCCCAGTGCGGCGTTTTTTCTATCCACCTGAAAAAGAAAACCAGTATAACAAATAGAGTGTTTATCTTCTTTTGACAAAAAGCACCTTTAAAGATTGCGTTTCTTAAAATTTAATGTGTCTGCATGGGCTACCTCTGCGTCATTACATTTCTTGGATGTGGCAAGTACAGCGTGTTACGGTAGAAATTCTCTCTTCCACATTGTAACTCCATTTACTGGTGAGTTTGTAATGAGTGGACTTTGTAAGGAACAGGCAAGTTCTTTGTTAGGTTAGTCAGGAGTTGGCATGTGTGTGAAGAAACAGTGACCTCATGCCTTCTCGGATTCTTGGTATTTGAGGTCTGCAGCCATGCTCTGATCCCGTTTTCTTTGGTTTGCAAGAAGGGCTCGACGAATGGGGAAAACCACAAGCAATATTTTGCTAGAGTTTATCTCCAGTTTGCAGCTACTTACTGTTGAACTGGGGAGGGGCACTGCCAGCACAGGAGAAGAAGGTTAAACAAGTTTGGGAAACTGCTTTAACCAGCTTATATTCTCCTGTGGAGTGGCAAGGAAACAGTTCTTGTGTGAAATAGTTCCTCAAAGACCAGCTTAATCTTGTTTCAGTGTGTAGAGCAGAGAGCTTGGCCTACAAATGCCGTGTTAGCTGGTGTGCCAGGTTTGAGAGGTTGCTTTCTTGGTGTACAAAAGAGTGAGTGGCTTTAGTGACAGTTGTGTTTTTGAAAAGGCTGTGAAAAGGGCAGACTTAGTCCTGCTTTCTGACTTAGGCACCTACCTTGGGAGTGAATTAACCTGCACTGCAGATACATAAATACTATGTGAGAAGGGAGAATCTCCACAGAAATCTGAGTAGTACAGCCCAAATCAATGCCCCTCAGCCTCCCACTGAAGGGCTGATGCCACTGAAGACAGTGGTTGTTATTTCTTTGCTGTTCTGTGCTGTAATTTAAGCTTGAGTCCTTGACTTTTGTTGACCAAGGAAGCCATTTCAGCTTGGAAAGGTGTATTATTCTTAATTTTTTTGAGAGACTTTATGGCATCTAATAGATTGTGATGGAGACGTTGCTCCCTCCTCTTAATTAATGAACATTTGTGCAGCACTGGGTTTCCAACATGCTGCATTTTGGTGTACAAACACTGCCTCCACAGTCCTTCAAATTTCTTCCTGCAGTAACAACACAGTCTCTGTAGTGTTTTCAAAGTTAATTCGTCTGTATTTGATAATTCCCCCTTTATGTAATTTTGTCACATTTGCTGTAGAATTGCCAGTTGTTTGGTTAACTTAATAGGGAAGTTCTGTTTCTACTGGAAAATATGTTGTTCCTGCAAGTTGTTCCTTCAAGTGAAGTTATTAGTGAAAGAAATTGGTTCAGCAGCACCAGCTTGTCTCTTTTTTCAGAGATCTCAAAGCTACTGATGTGTAATAAAATTAAGGTAGTTGTTCACTCTATGCAGGACTTGTTATTGAGCGTGAGTAATGTCACCAGGAATTAGTCACCTCAACTTCAAGTGTGGTATCTGCTGAAAAATAGATGCCACTTCTAGAAGCTTGTTAATATGGGAGGTGGAGAATTAAGTGTTGTTTCAACATCCACATTCTTCTGTGTGAATCACAGCCATGGACCCTTTGCTGCTGAGACAAGATGACATGATGGATTTACACCACCAGTAACCTGCCAAAGGTGGAATGTCAGCCATGATACTGATAGTTTTTTAATTTTTTTTTAATCATCTTTGACATCAAAAATGTAATTTGCTGTAATGGATGCCCATGTCCTCTAACTTTCAGGATGTGCTGCAGAAGTACCTGTGATAGAGCCAGCATACTTCAAAAAGGCTAATGTTTAAATATTCAGTTCTTCTGGGGAAAAAAATAATCTGCCTGAAGAACAAAAGCATTTTCCCCCTGTCTCTGAGCATTAAAGCTAAATTTCTGAATCATCTGAGGAGTGGAAAGGGGTGAAAATTAATTTGTTTGCTGCTGATTTACAGTGCCTGAATTCTATTCTGCGGCCAAGTGCCACTTGAGAATGTGTTGCACTTCTGCTTGATTAACTGGAATCCAAAATACAGTCCAGGAAAGAATCTTTCCCTTGCCTCTTAGTTAAATCAGTTAAACCAGACTTTGCAGAAGGGTACAAGAAAATGTGCCAGTGCTGCTCACTCCAGAGTTGTGTCTCAGTGCTCCACAAGGCTAAAGCGTCTGCTTTCTCTTTGCAGGAACAACACACAGTGCATCAGTAATTTAGGGATAAACTATTCCTGGGGCTCAGGAGCTGAACTCAATGATCCTGGTTGATCCCTTTCAACTCAGGAGATTCTATGATTAAATTTATTTTATAAATTTATTCTATGATTAAATTCTATGATTAAATTTAGTTCTTCTTGCAAGTATTTTTTTTTAACCTCAAGTTCTTTGCTTCTTGCTCATGAAAAAGTAGCATCTTAGGGAGATGTTACAAAAGGTCTTTTCATATTCCAGAGATGTCAGAGAGGATTTTTCTCTTCGGAGGTGTGGTAATCTTCAGTGAAATAATGTATTTATTGCTTCATTTCCTGAAATGTTTCGGATCCAGACTTGAGGCTGTTCAAGCGTACATAAAGCACGCCCTGGCAGAAAGCCCTGCCTGTAGCAGCTCCTGCTGGGGGAGTGAGCTCATCCCATTTCAGGGCAGGCAGGTGAAGTATCTACTCTAGAAAAAGCTGCAGTGTTTGGGTAGGTATCTTCTGCCCTCCCTGTCACCCATCCAGCACTGTCAATCACAGAGATTTGAAAGGAAACTCAGAAATCACCCCAGGGCTGATGATGTCAACTCAGCTCGCCCAGTTGGGTTTGACCTGCCATTGCCTCTGCAATGCCAGCCGTGGACATGATTGTGACTCAGGTGAGCACTGCTGTGTCTGGCTCTGGTTCTTAAACACTTTGATGCTTCCTGTGGCTGTAGGAGATAATGAAAAGCAAGCGTAAAGAACAAATGTGTGATGGCAGCCCTGAAACCCCCCTGTGTGTGTTCTGGGCTGATCGCACAGCATGGGCAGCAGGTGAGGGGGGATTCTACCCCTCTGCCCCCTCAGGTGAGACCCCACCTGTAGAGCTGCCTCCAGCCCTGGGGGCCCAGCACGGGAAGGACATGGAGCTGCTGGAGTGAGTCCAGTGGAGGCACCAAGATGATGAGAGGGGTGGAACAGCTCTGCTGTGAGGAAAGACTGAGAGAATTGGGATTGTTCAGCTTGGAGAAGACTCTGGGGTGACCTAATTGTGGCCTCCCAGTACCTGAAAGGAGCCCAGAAGAAAGATGGAGAGAGACTGTTTTTACCAGTTTGTTGACATTCCCATCAGGAAGATGAGGAAGTTTTTTATTGTTTATCCTTTCTGCTATTGGATTGAGAAAAAGGTATTGTAGCATTCCCTCATATTAGGTATGAATGCTGGTTCCTGCGAATCTCTGACATTGCCAAACAGCCTTTTTTCATTTATTTGTTTGCAACCCTGCTCTCCATTGAAAGAAAAGACACTATAGATGTGTCAGGAAATTCCTTTGTTATCCTGATGACAGCCTAGTTCTATCTTTAGCCTCGTATTCTGGAATTGCAAGGTCCAGCCTCCCCTTTATGAGAACACATATGACCTGGAGGAAGAACTTTCCTAGCAATAAGTTTGTTGTTTCCACTCTGAAACAATGTTAATTGATTAAGTCAGCAATACTACTTCACCTTACAAGTCTTGCCTTTCTGAGGGGAGGAAGAAAGTAGCCAAAAGCTAAATATAAATTTTGTGCAGTGGAAAATGCACATGTGCCTGCTCTCTAATGTGAACTGATGTCTCCCTGCAGAAAGCAGCATGAGCTGCTGCACAGGACTGCAGGTTAAGAGAGTTCCCTTAGCAGTGACTGCAGGACATGCTGTGAATCTACACCCTGGTTTATCGTGGTCATTTAGGATATGACTCGAAGACTGTCCTAGTGGATGTTCACAGTGTGGTACAGTGTGTTCACAGTGTGTTACAGTGCTATGAGCTGGTTGGTACAACCCTCTGAACATCCAGTCTTCCTCCAGTGTTAGTAAGACTTTCAACTGCTTCGAATGGAGCAGGAATCTGTAAGGCAGCTTTTGCAATAGACAGAGCACAAGGTTCCTCTCTGTTCCCAGGGTACAGATGCTCTTCCAAGTGACCAGTGCCTCAGGGACCTGGAGGCTTGTTGGAATTTTTACTGCAGATGCTTACAGGAACATCTGGCCTGAGGGCAAGTAAAACCTGTTCCCCTTTACCACTCATGCAGCTCCATGGCCTCCTCCCTCATACATTACAAATCATCTGTGCTATCTAATCCTCATTCTTTCCTCTTCCCAGGACAGTGTAAGTGATCTCCTGAAATTGCTTTCAGCTCTGTGAGGTAGGCAAGAAGCCAGTGGCAAAAGGAGAAAGGTCTGTTAAGTGGTGACTAGAAGTTAATCAGATTTTGAACCCTTAGGCCTGAGTGGAGCTTTCACAAATCTCTGATTTCTTTGGGCTTAGGCTCACCTGTTGCAATAACTCTTGTCAGCTTCACAGATTTGTTTGAGAAGTTTGCTTGATTTTCTTTTTTTATAATTATATGTAATTAATGAAGCCTTCTTTGGGGTTCCATTCTCTAATCATTGCTAGGATTTAATTTTTCTTGTGTCTCACAAACATACTTTTCAAGCTGTCACTAAATCCTATGCATTTCATATTTTCTTCTAAGTTGGCATTTAAATCAGACTTAACAAGGTAGCACTGTTTCCTGGCCATGCCATGTCCATCATTCTTCTCAGAGTTTGATGCCCTTTGGGCTTCCAGCTTGCCCTTCTCTGAATGTGTAAACATAACTGCTGTTTTCACCAACCAGGATCCGATTGAATAAATCGTATAAATTATGGCCAGTACCAGATGCCTTATGGGAGGATGCTTGGTACTCTAAAGAGTATAAAGAATATAAACCCTCCTAACTCAGAACATGTCTTTTCCAAGCCAATGACTGTCCTGCCAGGATACTTGCACATGGCCTGCCCTTTTTCCTTTGGGCTGGTAGTCATTTGGGCATGAGCAAAATGTAGTCAGCAGTGTTTGTCTCTTATTCCAAATGTGTCTTTTTCCATTCCCTTGTTATTGATTACTGTGATCATTTCAGCATCCCTGTGCAAGCTTAAATACACCCTCCCTGCTTGCCTTCCCTTCTGGTTGAGTCAGGTTCTGGATGTCATCCTTCAAGCTTCTGCCTTTTCCATAAGACTTCATCTGTGCCTTCATTCTTCCTCCCCACCATCCAGTCTGCTCTGGTTGCCTCTTTTCCATACATTGTCCATTCATGACTCTGTTATTCGATAGTGTCTGTCCTTACCTAAAAATATATTAAATCTACAAAACAAAGCCATTAAACCTTTATTCAGTTTTCCTGTGTTTTGTACTCTTCTTGTATGTGCCTCTAGACTGTAAATTCAGGCTGGAACGTGCTTTGCCTGCTGTTCTTTTGCCTAGATGTGTGTCGTGGTAGTAGAAGAGAGGGAACATAATGTTGTGGTAGGAGAGGTGGGAAGCAGAATAGCACAGGGAGTGCACTGCCTTTTAAGCACTTCAAGCCAGGTGATAATTGTGGCTGGGAGCCATTGATCGCTTTCTGCAGTGTCTTTGCCTAATCCAGGCTTACTTACGCCATATGAAAGTTAATTTGTGGTGTTGGGTGTTCCTTACATGATTAAAATGGCAGCCTGAGAGAAGAGAACCCTGCCATGACATCAACTTTCCAGAGAGTTGTTTGAAAAGCTAGGTTTCTTTTCTTTTAATCCTGTGATGGATCATCATTTTAATGCTAGTAAATATTTCTCATTGTAAGAGCAAACTTCCTTTTATAGTATCCACATGCTGCTGTTTTTACTGAATACAGCATGGAGCTGTTTCCTATTTCTGATTGTTTGCTCACACTCAGCAGCCCCTGTGTGTTCACGTGCTCTGTCTCTTTCTCAGCTTTTTTAGCCTTGTTGATCTATTATTGTGACTTTGGCCAGACGACGCCAGCATTCAGCATTTAATGGGCTGAGAGCAGGAATGAGCAGCAACTTCCTCTGCCTGTGAGACCATGATGTCACCAGCTACTTTGGGTTCCTTTGCCATCCGCTGCTGTTGCTTTGGTGTATGTGGAAAGAATGCGAACAGCGCTTTCCAGATGTTCTCAGGGCAGCTGGAAAACCATAAATGGATTGTTTGGTTCAGGAATATTGCTGATCTGTTTAGGATGCAGCAGTGCATAGAGTCATAAAAACATACACCTCCTGAGTAATATTGCTGCCAAGTATATCATAGCGGGTTGTTGGATTGTTAAGTAAATTTGTAGCTTATTCAGGACCTGAGCTGGACAGGTGAACTATCTTTATACCTGCTTTCCTTTCCCTTTCCTCCCTTCTTTCCTCCAGCTTCAGCTCCTGAATGAAATACAACCATGTCTTTCTGATCTCATGCAAGGCAAATGCCATTTGGTTCATCCAGAGAGCTTCCAAATTATCTCAACAATTAAAGAATGAAGAAAACAAAGATGATCTAGTTTTAAACTCCCGGTATAATACTTGGTGTAGTAGGAGCTACTGAGTAAACATGGGATTGTTTCCTCTTGGTGCAGTGTAGAACAGGAATTTGGGAGCCAGTGTCCCTCGTGCCTCTCCAGGGCTGGAAAAAGCATCAGATCTCACCCACTTGTGGTATATCCAAAAAAGTCTGTTTTGGGGGGAGAAGCAGTCACTTCCTTCTTTAGGGTGGGTGGGTGTTTTTAATGCATTAATTAATTTTTATTGGGTGGTGGAAAAAGTGATGTCAGAGCTGCATTGTGGTTGGGCATGAAGGAACACAAGGTGGTAGGAAATAATACAGCCAACACATAAGGCCAGAGAAGGTTTAACCATGGGCAGTTTAAAATAGCAAAGCTGAGCCATATGGATATTAAAAGCTATGACTGAATAAAAACAACGGTCTAATATTAAACTGGATTTTGCTGGGGGAGTAGCAAACTTGTGTTAATTTCTCTTGTGTATCCAATGTCCAAGGGATGGTTCTTTGTCTCCGCACCTGGATTTCTCACTGGTGTTGTCTATTTCTGGCTATTGCAGGATACAAGCTACAAGCAGCAGCATGGGTTGTGTCTCACTGTTTTTTTGCCAGGCATCTTTACTCAGGAGTCTGCAGAGTATCCTCTTCCTTTTACAGTGGTCTATAAACATGTCCAGCATGGCTTCTTCCCTGGCTTCTCTCACAGTTCAGATTGCACAGATCCATGACAGCAAGGCGGAGGGAAGTGCTTTGGAAATTGGAGCCAGGACAGAGCACAGTTACATAATTGTACAAAAGAAAAGGGTTTTATGTTTTGTTTTTCCTTCTCATATCCTCCTGCATACTGAAAAAATGTTGTTGGAAAGCGGGATGGGAAAACTTCAGCATCATTCATCCCTGTGGGGACACGAAATAAATTGAAATGTTCCACCTGTTTTATGGCTGTTGCTTTTCCTCTTTCAGGTTTGACATCTACAGGAAGGTGCCAAAAGACCTTACACAGCCAACCTACACAGGGGCCATTAGTAAGTATCTTCTTTTTGATGTCCTTGCATACCCCTGTTCTAAAATTAAAGATTGTTTGGCTTCTCTGTCTCCGGGGAATATTTTTAAAGGGATATTAAACATTGGGAAGGGTGTCCTTTGTTGCTGAAGCTTGTTTTGCTTAATCAAAAAGTGGAGTAGTTTGCATGCATTCAGAATCACAGAATCGTCTTGAGTTGGAAGAGGTTTAAAGAACATCTTTTTCCAGCCCCTGCCATGGCAGGGACACCTTTCACTAGCCCAGGTTGCTCCAAGCACTGTCCATCCTGGCCTTGGACACTCCCAGGGATGGGGCAGCCACAGCTTCTCTGGGCAACCTGTGCCAGGGCCTCACCACTCTCACAGGGAAGAATTTCTTCCTAATATTCAGCCTAAATTTCCCCTCTTTCAGTTTGGCCATTCCTCCTTGTCCTGTCATTTCAGTTCCTGATAAACAGTCCCTCTCCAGTTTCCTTGTAGCCCCTTCAGGAACTGGAAGGGGCTGTGAAGTCCCCACAGAAACTTCTCTCTTCCAGCTGAACAGCCCCAACTTTCTCAGCCTGACTCCATAGGGAAGGTGCTCCAGTTCCCTTATCAACTTTTCTGGCCTCCTGTGGATTTTCTCCAACAGCTCCATGTCCTTCTTATGCTGAGGGCACCAGAACTGTGCACAGTATTCCAGGGACATGTCTCACCAGAGAAATGAAATCTTAACAACAAAAATAGTAAATATATATTGTCATGAAAAGGAACTCCTGAAAATTGGCACTGAAATTCCCACTCTGCCATCTCCTAAAGTAGCTAAAGAGCTTTTTGCTGATCTCTTCCCAGGAACAGAAGCTGAGAGTCTGCTCCAGACACTGGGATGGGGTTGACTGCAGTTTTATTTACCTCTGACAGGGACCCCCTCAGTCACTGTGAAAAGCTACTGTTGATAGTTGCATTCACAGTGGATGTTCCCAGGCTTGTGCTTGTGGAAGAGATTTGAGGAACTAAACCACTGCAAACAGGGAATCCAGGTTCTGGATCCACAAGGAGCAGTGTGGGGGCAATGTGCGGTTGCCAGTGGTGAAGATGGTTTGGGAAACATGTATTTTGCTCACAATGTACTCAGGACATTAATCTGATGATGTAAGTAGGACTAATGGGCACAGATCTTATTTTGTTGTTATTTGTTGTGCTTTTAAATAATTGAAATTGCTCGGTCAGAAACCACTGATAGCAATCCACTCTCACTCCTGTGTATCAATACACAGACTTTGGCTGATACAAATCTCTTGCCTTGGGCCCCTTTTCCTTCCTTCCTGCTCCTGAGGGAGGCTGGAGACTGAGTAATGCAATTTCACACAATTATGTGCAGTGAGCTTCTGTGCGGGGCAAACATCGATCAGGTTGATCCTGCCAGGCCTGTAATTACCCTCCTAATGCAGCTTTCCTGTTCCATTGAGCAGTCACTTCCTTTGATCATGGAGCTGTGCTCCATTCATCCATTCTTATAGATGGGTCAGTAGTCTTGTATGTCATTGCTGACGTGAGTGATGTCACATCCCGTGGTGACAGCAGATAGAACTGAGTCAGGACCAGTGAATCAGTGGACACAAAGGAAAGCCCTTTGTGGGCTTAAGAAACTCGCTGTGAGGATGGTTGAAGACTGGAACAGGTTGCCCAGGGTGTTGTGGAGCCTCTGTCCTTGGAGGTACTCAAAACAAGTAGACCTGGCCCTGAGCAACCTGCTCTGAGCGGGCAAGTTAGACAGGATGATCTCCAGAGACGTCTCTGCCAGCCTCAACTATCCTGTGCTCCTGTGAAGATAACACATTACCCTAAATATTTACTGTCAGAGTCTTTGTCCTCTGTGTTCTCCCGACTGCTGAATTACTTGTATCCCGACTCCCTTATAGGTTTTGCTAAAGTTGTGAACAAAGGGCTTGACTAAAACTGTTTGTGAGTTCAGAGGCGTATGAGATTTAGTGTTTTGAAAGAACGCTTTGAACTTGTGAGTGATCCTGCCTTCCCTTCTGTTTTGGAAACTAAGAGTTCCCACACTGTAACTGGGCTCCCTTTGAGAATTTGTCTTGTTATGAATCACCTGCAAAAGAGTATTTTAGAAACAAAAAGCCCATCAAAGGCCATCCAGTGTTAGGCTTTCTGATCCCAGTAAACAGCTCAAGTGATAAGTCTGTTGTGGGAAGGCTTGAAGGTTGTGACTCTTACTTATAATTATTAGCTGACTTATTTCTCTGTATAGTTATTTGCAGCTTCTCAGGCTTTGCTTTTCTTCTCTAACTGGTTCTCCTTCTTTTTCTCAGAGTAGTTTTAGACAGGCTTTAGATAGAAGCTTTTGAACCACACAGGCAGCCAACAAACTGGTGGCTGTGCCTGTGAGGATCTGGTGAGCAGCTTTCCTAATGGGCTTTCTGTCTGACCAAGCCTGTGGCTTGTAATTTGAAAGCCACTAGTCTTACATGTTGTAGGAGGCCATGAATGAGACCAGCCCAGTGCCAGGCCAGTTTGAAGCCTGGGAAGGTTGCATGATTTTGTGATAAATTCTTTAGGGAAGTCAGCTCATAATAACATGGGGGACTTGAGCATAGAGGAAGGTTCATCCACTCAAAAAGTATTTCAGGGTTTAGTAAATATGTGAAATGACTACGGCTGCAACTATATTTTGGCTTTCTTTAAGTCCTTCAGGTTTTACACAGCAGATATAAAATAGCCCATAGTAGCCAACTATTAATTTAAGCCCTTCCCAAATGATTTCTGCTGGAGCTTAATTCAGTATCACTTCTAGTGCCAAAGGCTTTCTGGAATAGGAATGAATTTACTGCAGGATTTCTACTATGGCTTCTGGATTGTAAAAAGGCCTTTTTAAAAGAAGTTTGGGGCTTATTAGGGAAGAAGGCATAAATCAGATTACAGAAGAAAGGAGGTGGAAAACAGCAGCTCTGCTTCTGACACCAGGGCTGAAGAGGCCAGGGCTTCTAGGGGGAAGCAGCTAAGGGAGAATAAATGTTCAGGAATTTTAGGTGGAGAAGAGCAGGTGATCTCGAACATGAGCAAGTTCACAGGCCAGCTGGGGAGTTACTGAGGCTTTATTAGGTATGGTTTTGTAATTTCCAGAGTTGCACTGAACACTGCATACAATGTGTTTCAGCTCTGTGTAGCAATCCTTCCAGGTATGAACAGTTTTTTAGGAATGAAGTAACCAGGAACAGTCCACTGCAGTTAACTTGGAGTGAGGTTTGTGTACAACAACATACCCACTGCTGTGGACTTCTCTGAAAACGTGTGTAGAAGTTACTCATTCCTTTTTCTCAACAGAAATCTCTTCTTTAAGCAGCATCCCCGTGCCTTCAGCCAATCATGCCATCGTTGTCCCTCTTCCACCAGTCCTTGCAGGCCTTCCCACCCCCGTGTAGAGTGTCCCTGGTGCCACACAGGGCCACTCCAACAGACCCGACTAACGTTGTGACAGCTTGGCCATGTTTGGGTATGGAGGCAGCAGCAGCAGCACATGCCCTGGCTGGCTGACAGTTGGCATCTGGCTGGACAGGAGCAGTCGGACACAGCTGCTGGAACTATCCTGCTATTTAACAATCTCTGTGGATGCATAGTTTGCATGCACATGTTATATGCACACATGGAAATGTTATCCAGAAATACTCTGTGCTGTTTAGGGGCTGGAGTTTTAAATACACATCAGGAAATATCAAAGTTATGATTCACATGGCGTCTGTAACAAGACCCGTTCCTTGCACTTCATAACAGTTTGCTCCATTGAATAATAAATGCTATTAATTTTATGCCTTAATATAGACAAGGATCCACGTTCTCAGTCTGTGTGATGTGTTAAACACTTTGACTTTCTTTCATTTCTAGCAGGGAGGGGTGGAAGAGTCAGGAATGAACGTAGTTGGGGTATGTATCAGAGGGATATGTACAAAAAGGTTAGCATAGGAATAAAAATCTTGGCAGAATTTCCTGTCCTTTTGGGATTAAGGATTAGCCGACAGCAGTGTGTCTCTAACCTTTGATATATTGATTGTATTATCATATTAGAGATTTAAGAAACCTGTCTTAGATGGCCCTTCGAGCTCTGTGGGAATGTCACAGTGTTCTTGCAGTTAAACTAAGCTTTATGCATGAATTGTTCGATTCTGTCTGATCCTAGCCTTTAATCTACTTTTCCAAATATCATGCAGTTGTCAAATGTGGGTGGTAGAGCTGCACATTTGCATGGAAGCAAGTGAAAACCTTCACTATGAAATAAGCAGCTGAAGTGCATAATTTCTTACGCTGGGAACATCGTCTGTGCCTGCAGCTCCACACTAAGGAGAGGAGCTGGTGTTCTGCATCTGGGACAATACTGGCTCTGGGGACAGTTTAGCACATGAGGCTTTCACATGAGTCTCATACCAAAGACACCTCCTGTCCTGGGAATGTGTGTGTGCCAGAAGAGTTTAACACAGGAGCAGCCATGGCCAGTGCAAGTGTCTGTGCAGCCCAGTGTCCCCTTGCCAGGAGTGGTTGGCATCAGATGCCAGAGAAGGAGCACAAGGACAGATTAAACACTTTACCAGGCTTTGCTCAGTTGGTTGCTGAACTTCCTGACCTAGAGGTTCTTCTTTTGTGTTTAGTAGCCCTCAGTGGATTTCTTCTTCAGGGCATGTATGATTCCTTTTTGAAATCTTGCAGATCTTATTTTTTAAGTATCCTCAACACCCATAGTGAAGAATGTTCAGAATTTAGTTTAGTAAAAGAAAACCTTCTCTGTTTAACCTCCCCTTTCCCTCTTGTTCTCATAATGAAAGAGATAGTGAGTGATTGTTGCCCATTAATCTCCTTCAGATCCCTCATGATTTTATATCCCCCTCTCATGTGCACCCTCTGCAATCTCTTTTATGGGCTGAAAACTGACTATGCAGTCTGGCAAAAGCATTGAGGAGCTTTGAAAGTCAGTCCCTGCCAGGTGCTTCAGGGCATTCCTGCAGCATCTTTTAGATGTAGGTTAGTGGAATTTTACTGTGCTGTATTTGGTAAGTATTGTCATGAGCCTTCCCTGCAAGAGCTGACTTGGAAGATGGACTTGAGGCAGCAAATATTTTCTGTGCTGGAAAAGCAGATAATTTGATGATGCAAGTGGCAGTGTAGAAAGTTAAAAAATTGAAAGAGAGGGAAACTCTGGGAGAAAATTTGGAGTTAGTAGTACCAGGCTTGCCTAGAAATGCCTGAGAGCAGAGAGGTCTGGCTGAGGCTGTGGAAAGCCTTTATGGGCTGATCGCAAGCAGTGAGGAATATGGAAGCAATTAAAGGCGAAGGGTTTGTCTATGTGAAACACTTTTCCTTGCATTCTGCCAGAGCTCAGGGACCTCATGTCTCTGTGACCAACAGTATGAAACACTGGATCTACGAGTCTTGTGCCTTGGTTGCTTTTTTTGGGCTCTTACATAGGTGTGTAAGTTCTCATAAGAATTTGCTGCTGTGCTTTGAGCAGACCTTTCTCCTCCTCCCGCACCGTGTGGTATCCCGTGCCAGGGGCTCGGCTGGGTCACAGCCACAGTGATCTTCCGTGTCCTGAAAGCCAAGACTTGGAAGCAACTTCTGTGACCCTCTGAGGTTTCTCTTTAGAGATTAATATCACTTCTTGCTTCCCATTTTCCTACTGGTCTTTGAATTTTTTTTCTCTTTCTTCATCCTAGCTAATGGATTTTTTGGCATCTCTTTGAATGCCTTGCGCTTTACAGAAGGTCAGTAAATGAATCCACCCTTGAAATTCTTCTGAGGAGGAAGGGGAAACAACGCATTTCTTTTTCCTCAGAACTATCAACTGACTAACCTGAAGAATGAGGCACAAGGCTTTAGGTCACTCAAGGGTCTGTCTCAGTACTTGCCCTCAGTACCTTCTCTTTCCTTCCTGAGTCTCTCACAGGAACAAGGGAGTTTGGACTGGTGCAGTCATGTGATAAAATTATTCCCCAGCCTGTTGTTGCCTGAGCTTCCCAAAGGAATGGGTGTTTGAGCTGTGTAGGTCATGTGGTATAAAGTTGAGAACAGGGTTTTTCTTATGTGTTTCTCAATCCTAATTAGCGGTTCTGGTAAAGTGGCCGGTTCACGGAGTGCTTGGTCACTGCAGCTGGGCTGGGATGGAGGGATGAACCGGATTGTGCTCTGGTTGTCACAGCCCTGGAAGCGCCTGCCAGCTCCTGCTTTAAACTTTTGTAAGTGATTCATGGTGAACTTGGGTATTTTATTTAATACAGGTACACAATGCAGCCCTGTCTCCTTCACTTGGCACATCCTTGTCTACTCCAATCAGCCCTGCTCTGTAGGATTTACGGCTGTACTTCCTTCCAGCCCCTCTGTGTGGGTCAGTGACCCTGTCACTGCTGTGTGAATGTCACTGCTCAATTGTTTGAATAATTTCCTGATGAAGGGTAACCAGTAGCATGCCAGTTACTCTGGGTTCCCTCCTTGGAACTCCAGGTACGAATTCTTAGCAAAGATGTGGGACATGTTGTCCAAGTACTTCACAATTCCTTCACTGGGAATTTTACCTCTCTAAAGAGTCAATATATCGGCAAATGGAGAAATTGGAGAGTATCAGACATTGGCTACACTAGTCCATTATTGCCATGTCTCTCCTGTACCAGATCTATCCAGTCCAGGCTGTGAGATGACTTACACAAAGCTTTGGAACTTGAGAAGGAACCAAACTGTCTTGTAATCCACAAACACTATGTTAGCTGACTGTGTGCTTTCAAAGCAAGGAGGTGCTGATTCTTCTTCCTTTCTGGAGGTTTTAATTACTTAAAATTTGGAGCAAATGCTCCAGAGAAGTCATGTCAAGCAGCTCCGTAAGGAAGAGGGAGAGCTGGCAGACCAACACTGTGTGCTGGAGATGGAGAATGCAGGAGCCACGGGGAGATGGAAATCATGATGGAAAAAGTGGCCCAAAAATGACAATACCCCTCAGGATGTTGGATATCATAAGAATTTCAATGAAGTCACAGCTCTTGTGGCTCCTGTGGGTCGTGGACTCTAAAGTCTTAGTTCTCAAGTGTGTCTGGGTGGCAGATCCATAGGGGGAATCATATGCCTGTGTGAAAAGTTTTTGTCTTTGTTAGAGGTACAAAACTAACCTTTTCCTCTCCTTGTCTCTGTTCCAGTTTCTGTCTGCTGCTGTCTCTTCATACTGTTTCTCTTCCTCTCTGAGCTCACCGGATTCATAGCCACTGAAATGTAAGTAAAAGTCATGTTTTCCCTTGTTTGTATGTATGTGCATATGTGAATCTTTACAGCTTTACTAAGAGAAATATTCCTGTAATTTCAGTAGGTCACTTAGTTGCCTGATGGGGTTTGGATTCCTTTTGGTTGAGTCCAAATTCTCAAACATTCATTCAGTTTTTTAATTTACTAAAATACACTAAGCAAACTTGGTTCTAAAGTATTTCTGATAGAGAAAACTGTTCCAGACCTGCTTGATCTTTTATTAGCTGCATACTGGATTGTTCTGTGAGTACAGTGAGTATTTTTCACATGACCACAGATCACATCAAAAGCTTCTGACCTTTTTCAGTGCTCTGGTGATCAGGTGTAAGGTAACATGAATGCCAGGATGATCAATGCCATCAGGTTCAGTTTCCCTCTTCCTCTTTAAGCTGTTTGTTTCTTGTCCTCATCTGAGTTTTCTTTCCCCTCTCCTGCTGAACAGGCACTCTCCTTTGTACTTGTTTGATTCAAAGTGATTCTCGAGAACTTGTGTATTTTTCGTCAGTGGTACCAGGTTTTTAAATGTCTGGTGCCTCCTGGTTGGATTCTCATGAATCTGAGACTGAGGTCCCATTGCAGAGACAGTGGGATCTCTGACAAGGTGTTTTCTTTCCCCTCCCTTCCCTGTGGATAAAATGGCTATCACATGCTGCCAGCCTTCGCTGGACACTTTTGGAGATGCTTTTTGGAAAAATGAATTGCATAAAATATGAATTATTATTAGTTTAATATCAACAATTCCCTTTTCTTTATGTCAGAGTGGAATCTCTGATACATGCAGATACCTTTATTCATGCATGAGTTTTTTCTTCTTTCTGTTGAGCCTTACTTGGTTAGTTGACAGGTTTTGTGCCTGAAGACAAGTTGTCCAGGTGGAGACAGCTTTGAGCAAAATGGAAATAATTCCAGCTTTTAAAAATTGCTCATAGAACAAGTATTTTAGTTAATCAGATTTTATTTTCTTTCCTGTTCTCATGTTCCTCCTGCGATGAGGTGAACTTTTAGTAAATTTTAACACAGATACCTTTGTTTTGGGCTCTAGGAAACATTCTCCATCATCCTGCTGATGTAGCAGTGAGCTCACTAGACTGTGATGCCCAGTTCCTGGATAGTTAGGAAGGGTGGCACTTCTGTCAGACTCACATGATGGTCCAGATAGCAGCAGATGTCACTGCTGAGCAAAAAGGCTCTGAAATACCTTGGGTTCCTATGCTGTGTTTAGATTGACCATTCTGATAATCATGAGGCTCTTCCATTGTTTTTGTGCAGCTCTCTCTGGGGTCAAGAATATAATTTCAAGAACATTTTAACCTTCACTAATGTTTAACCTAAAGACAGAAGTGTAATCAAGCTCTAGCTAATTTTCTGTGCCTCTTGTGCCTTTCCTTCAGAGATGGTATCTTAGATTTCTAACTCGCTCACTGTTTCTTTGAATTGAGTTCCATGTGTTTACTTGTGAAATACTGGGGTCACCTTATCAATCATGTCACAGAATTTCCTTGGATTTCTTGTTTTAAAAGACAGATAAAAGCTAGACAAATTGCTTCAAGTAAAATAGTGCTTTTTCTTGCTCTCCTCTTAGATCTCATTCTCTCATCTGGTTTTCCTTTTTCTTTTAGTTAATGACTTACAGGAGGAATTAGTAATATTTACCTAATTTTGATCCGGTAACTTGAGTGCACATGCCTTTATGTGGTACTTCCCTGACTAGAAGTTTCTTTTTGAACAGCAAAATTGTATGATTCTCTGAGGGCTCTTCATGCTTTTTTCTTAACAAGATGATGCGTTTTCCGCAAAAATATCAGAAGTGCTGTAAGTTCCTGCATGCTCTGCTGACAAATTCCTCATTAAAACCTCAGAGAGATGGTGACTGCCTTTCCCAGCAGGAGCTGTGTGGGGAGGAGGTGTTTGCAAGCAATAAAGCAGTAAAATTTTAGAGGGGGTGTCATGGAAGAGTCTGAGACAAATGACTGCAGGAACCTGATTCGTCATGGACTGTCCAACACAACAGCTCGGAGAGTATGAAAACCTCCTTCTTGATGAGTTACAAGTCATCAGACTCTTGCTGGGAACACTCACCCACAGCAGTTGTGAAAAGGCTCCCCCGAACAGCGGAAATACTTCAGAAAGTCGCTTAAAATGCTTCCCAGTTCAGTGACTTCTGAAGCAGGAGTAAACTTTTCTTTTTCCGTTTCTTACTCATTGCTTTCCCTTCTGAGAAACCCAGTACAAGTTGTTGTGAGCCTCTTGTGCTTCCCTTTCAGCCCAATATTACTGGCAGTGCATTGTGACAGCACAGTCTCATCACTGGGAATAAGAAGTGGGAGCTCTGTGTGGTCTGGAACAGTGTGAGAACTCTGTGCCACCACTTAAACTGGGTGGTAGCAAATAACAGGGGAGATATTATCTCACAAAGGTTTTTGAGCCTTGTTTTGCCCGTGATTCAAATCCTTAGATAGGGAAGATTCCTTATGTGCAAACTGTTCAATTCTCATCAACTTCTATTGCAAGCTTCGAGTTTCTTTTGTATTGAGTCTCCCACAACAGATATCTCACCCAGAGTGAAGTTTCCTAATATCAGCCAGAATCTGAATGATTAATGAGTGTGTGCAGTTACACGGGATGAACTTTCCTGCTTTGCCTGTGCCAGATGTGCTGTGAGACTGCATCACTCTTTCTCCTGTTTTGTCATATTTCCCTTAAAGAACTTGACAAAGCCAGATTGAATGGGGATAGCTGCACATTTTTGATGGCGAGGGGAAATTGAGAGCGCTTGGGCCAGTGCCTTACATCAGACATAGCAGGTTCTCTGCTGTGGACTCGTGGTTACCTCACAGCAGGACTACAGCGAGTGCTTCTGCATGGTGTGTGTGCATGGACAGCCCGCTGCAGGGCAAGTCAGCACCCACCCCAGCTGTGGTGACCACAGGATTTGCTGTCTGACTCTCACCAACGGGAGGTTTCTTTGGTGTCTGCATTTAAAGCAAGAGGTTACTGTGGTTTGTTGAACTTGTGCTGCAGCGTGAGAAAAGAAGGTCTGCTCTGCGCCACACTAACCCCTAACACTTGCTGGCTTCTGCCCACTGTTGGACTTTCTTCTACGTTCATATGACTGTAGCAACTTAAATTCCTGGTATTACTAGAAATCTCAGTTTGGTCACTCTTGACCAATTTCAAAGCTGTGTTTCCTTGACCAGACCATTGTTGTAGCATTTATAGTCTCAACTGCGAAAGACTTGTCTGGGTGGCAGAAAGCCAAAAAATTACACCCTCATCTCGAGGATCACAGTCATAGCACTAGACCCAAACATTACCTACATGGGGAGGACAGTGTGCATCACAGTAGCTGTGTCATATCTCGTGTGGGCATTTCTAATGAGCACTAAGATTGTGTCTATGCACAGGAGCTGACTGCAGTTAGGAGGTCAAACTAAGACACTGCATGTTCCAGCAGACACACAGGAAGCTCATGGAACAGGTAACACACTTTAAAGGCACATCCTATTTTGCTGCTGACTGGTTTCCTGTGGAGACAAGCCTTGAGTAGGGGAGAAAACTCCAAGTTGCTCATCTTACAGATTTATTGCATGACCCTACCAGGCCTCTGGGCAACTGAAGAAAATCGAAGCTGGGTTCTTAGGTGGGGCTACATCCTTTTCAGGAAAAACACAGTGAAGGGCTGTTGAGGGAAGAGGTTTTTTTCTTTGCTCAGTCACAACCCACCATTGCCATTAAGGGGAGGGTGAGTTTAACTCTGGAAATCAAGGATCTTCATGAGTTTTTTTCTCTCCAGACTGAGAGTGACTGAGAAGTTAATCCAAACCTCATTGGAAGGCATTGGCAGGGGCTGCCCAGGGAGGTGATGGAGTCCCCATCGCTGGAGGTGTTCAAGGAATGATTGGATGTGGCACTCAGTGCTCTGGTTTAGTTAACAAGGTGGACTTGATGATCTTGGACTTGATGATCTTGGAGGTCTTTTCCAACTTTTATGTTTCTATGATTCCAAACCAAGAACCTAGATGATGAATCTCCTCAATTCTGTAAAAGACAGCTAAAGAAAACAACGTCTCTGTTCTGCATTTGAACCTCTGCAAAATGAGCAGCATCAAACAGTGTTGTCCCACTGAGCCAATGACTCAAATGGCTGAAGAAATGAAGCTAAAGTGTTAAATGTGTCTGGCATTTCCTGGGCAAGATGGGTAAGAGGTTGAGAGTAGTCTGAGGGCTAGAAATGGCTCGTCCTGCCTTATAAGCATCCATCCTCATTCGTCCTGCTGTTGTGTTGCAAATCAAAAGCATAGAAATCACCTATCTCTTCTAATTAACTCAGATCTGTGCTAGACGTTAATAGCTGGCAAGATGATAATCTTGCCACTTTATCACTGTAATTAGGTCATGAATTATGTCCTGTAAGATCAATAATAGTTTTCCAAGTATTCCATCATTAAGGAGTAAAGATGTAATTACCTAGTCTGCCTTGCATTGGCAGCCAGGGGAAGGGGTAGGAGGGTATGAATGTGGTGCTTGTGGTATGAATGTTGCTCTCAACACCAATTCATCTGCCACAGCAGCACCCTGTAGTAAGCAACAGACTGTTCCTGGCAGTGTTTTCCTTTTTTTTTTTTCTTTTTTTTTAATGTAATGACAGACAAAAAACTATCTGAAATGACAAGCTTGCTAATTGGAAGGCTGTGTGCCCCCTGCAAGGCAGTTAATTAATTAAATGGAATATCTGTAATAAAATTACTGCCTTTGCAAAAGAGTAAAAATCATGAATCATAGAATATCCTGAGCTGGAAGGGACCCTCAAGGATCATCAAAGCCCAACTCCTGGCCCTGCAGAGACCAGCCTCAACAATCCCACCATGTGCCTGAGAGTGTTGTCTTTGACCTCTGGCAGGCAATATGCAAATAATTTATTCATTTAAGGTGAATGAATCATTCACTGGGGACCCTGTTTAATTTAATCTTATAAAAAATACCTTGGCCGGTGTATGAATATCCCACTGCTCAGCCCCTCAGCTGGGCTCCCATCCGATGCAGCACACCCTGACTGCTCATGTTCAGGCTGTCAGGAGTGTGGGAGGAAGCAAAACACCAGGAGTTTCAGAGACCAGCATTACTTGTCCACACTGGATTCATTTGCAAGCCCAAGACTGATCCTGCAGTGAAGCAGAATTTTTATCAGACATACATTCAGAGGTGTTTTGTCCCTTAGCTCTCCAAAGTGTTTGGGATGTGTCTTGTGTCTATTGGCCCATGAAGATTTTAGCAACCTGCAACTGCAGCAGAGTGTGATCCTGGTGCAACAAGGGTTTCTTCTGCTAGAAGCCGTAATCTTGGAGCATAAGCCAAGAGATGCTGCAATTCATGTGTTCTGACATTAAGCTGGAGATGTAACTCCAACTCTACTGGCTCATCCTGTTGAGGCAGATGGAATGCTGGAGCAAACTGGACCAGCATGGGCAGTACAACCTCGTAGTCAAAGGGGAATGGGAGTTGTAATCCTGCTCTTGCCACGGACTGACCTTGAGACAGACAGTTTTCTGTAGAAGGATGTAATACTTAGCAGAGCCCTGAGAGGTAGGCAGGTAAGAAGCTTAATTAATGTTTGCGTAGTATCTTGGAGATTACCTAATAAAAGGTGCTATACATCTGTGAAGGGTTGTTGTGCCGTTTGTCCCTGTGGACGTTGTGTGGGTTACAGGAAGCGGAAGGTCGTGTCATGATGTCATTTGCAATTTCTGACTCAAATACACATTGACGTCTTTCGAACCCTTCTCCTTCTTCCTGCCTCCTGGAGAACTGTAATTCCTTCCTTTGTAGGACAGCGTGTTTTCTGTGCTTCACAACTGAGCCGAGACCTAATCTGGGACAAAGACCTTCGCAAGGAAGAACTGATTGAGATTCAGGACACAGAAGGAAGATCACAAATGGCAGAGCAATAGACACATGCACAGTTTGTTACACAGTAGAGAATGTGATGACCTGCTTGTTGTCTCTTTGCACAAACTGAGAAGAAGATGTGTTTTTGTCCTATGTTGGGTCTTCTCTGATCTGATATAACTGAGAAGATGGTAGTGCAGGAATATCAGCTTTGGATGGTTGTATTTCTGGAAGGTGGTTGATTAGAGCTGAAATGGCAAGTGGAGCCAAGAGAGCTCATCTGAAAAAGCCTTTTGAGAAGCTTTGGGCTCCCTCAAGAAGGAATAATTATTTTTCCTCTTAGGCTTGGGGTCCTGGAGACCAGAGAGTGCCTCCTGGGAGTTGGAGGACAAGGTAAAATGCAGCTTTCTGGAGTAAGTGGTTATATTTTCTCTGTGGCTCATGGCTTGGGAGGAGTCTGCCTGATTATTTGCTGTTAAAGAGGGGGTAAAAAGGCTAAAACTTGAAGCAGAGACTTAGGACAAGGAGGATGTGTTTAGAGAATACCCAGGCAGTGTGTGAAGCTCAGAAAGGTCGATGCAGTGTCCACCCTTGTATTCAAAGGGCTGCAGGCTCTTCAGCTCTAGAAGTGTTCCTGTCTAATGTTAATGGCCAGGGCTGCTGGGTGGAAATAGGTTACCAGGGTAGTTTTGTTTCTGGGGAAACGAAGCTGTTGTGTCATAAATCTGAGACCTAAAGCATGGGGAATGGGTCTGACTTTCTTTGGATAAAATCTTAAAGCAATGCTGTGCCCTCTCGCTGCTGTTGCCCCCTTCCCTTCATGCCATTTGCATGATCTGCACTCTTGGCCAAAGGGTCTCTTCAACTTTTTCCATATAATGCTGGAAGTTTGTAAGCAAACAGGATAAGCAACTGAGAAGCTCCGCTGAGGAATGTGAAGTATTTCCAAGTGGCTCGCTCCAGAAGTGAAGCAGATTCCTTCTGTGTGGATCACAGCTCCTGCTGTGCAGAGAAACTTTCCTCCCTTTCCTTGAATCACTGGTGGGAGGCTCCACGGGGGCGAGAGGTCCACCTCTCACCTCTCCTGTTGCCCTCATTGTACTTCCAGAGCTTTGCACCTCACTCCTGCTGTACTGTGCTGCTTTTATTCGAATATTCCTTAGCAGCAACCAGTGAAATACCAACTCCTTCATGCTTGGGGTGTTTGGAGAAGGTACACACCATCTTTGGAGTCACAATATGACTCTGTACACTGTCTCTCTGAACAGCTATAGGAGCAGCTGCATTTACAGTATCCTTCTGCCTGACCTCAGCTTTTATTTCCCTTGTGACCATCCCAGATTCGCTGTTAAACCACTGTTACTCCTGGAACACTTTATGTTCTGGGAGGGACAGATATAAATTAGAGCCAGCTTAATTTCTTTCACCAGAGACATTATTCCTTCAGGGAATAGGATAGTGGCTGGAGGTGGTAGATAGTCCTTTCCCCAGCATCCCAGGATAGTCTGATTAAATAAGAGGAAGACACTGTGCAATTTGGCTTCTTGATCCTGGGGAAGAGGATAGGAAGGAAGGTGTGAGTGCCAGTCCTCTGCCAGCTCCATCCAGACTTGGGTGGCAGTAGTTCCTGGAGGGATCCTGGAAGGAGTAGCCTTGACCTTGGAAGTTTATTTTACCCTAGAGGTTTCCAGAATTCCAATATTCCAAATATTTTATAGTGAAATTTCCAGTTTGTTGAAAACAACATTTCTTCTGAGGTTTGTCCCAGCAAGTGTAGTCTGTGTTGTTATCATCATACCCTTGGTTCTCCATAGTGAGAGGGAACCTCAGTAACACACAAAGGATGCAATTTGGAGCCCCTGGTAGGAAATCTTGCCAGATTCTGATGCTGCCATCAGAAGGCAGTGGCTGGGGCTGGAAGAAGCAGGATCCATCTGGCTGGGTGCTCCGTGAAAGGCAACACTGCAGGTTGAAGGGAGGGGAAGGAAGGACCTCCTTCTGTCATAAGCTGTCAGATGTTTCAAGAGTGATAGATGAGGTTATGAAATTTGGAACATGAGTAGGTGAGGAGCAGGGGGCTACTAGGCAAAGAGGAGGAGGAGGAGGAGGAGGAAGTAGCTGTGAGCCTTGCCCAAGGGACAGGTTGGGAACCATTGGTCCAGTGACCGGACTGCGGGACAGGAAACCAGTTTCTTTTATCTGCAGCTAATGGGCTGTGTGATGTGGACAAACTGGCCTACTTCTCTTTGCCTCAGTGATCCAGTCTGCATCCAAGTGACCTCACCACTGGCCTTCCTATATGAGAGCTTCCATAGGATGCCTGTGCACAGTTTATCTTGTGAGTTCCACCAGCAGCCGCCTCTTATCACTGAAAGGCTCGTGCGCCTTCACTGTTAGAGCGTGCCTGGACTCACAATTTCTGACAGGTTCAGAGTCATAAATCAGCAAGTGCAAGCACTGACCTTGCCAGACCTTTATTCCAGAGAGCTGGGATGCTCAGCTGAGCTGCTGAACCTGCTGCTCTTCTCTGCCAGCCCTGAATGCTCCTTTTCACCACTAACGTGGAGTTGCTCGCGGTGCTGGCTGGGCATGGCCCACATCTCGGACTGCGGAGAGCTGGGAAGAAGCATGGGGTTATGAAATAAGTTGGCTGGCAACTGGGATATTGATGGGAGGACTTGGGGAGCACTGAAGGGTGCATTGCTTTGGGGGATTAATGCCTGTCCTGGCTAGAGCTGCTCCTCCCAGCCGTATTTGGACATATGACTTAATCCTGATCCTACCCAATCTGTCAGTAATGAACACGTAGAGGACAGAGTGCATTCCACCTGGGAGAAGAGGGCTCAGCCAAGAAGCTTCTAACTAGGTCACTGATGAGCAATCTTTCCCCTCCCTCTGTGTCATTTTTATTAATCACTTGAAAAATAGGTTGAGTAATGATTGCAAGCAACTTGTCAAGCCAATTAAAAACAGAGAAAGGTAGGGCTGTGAAGCTGAAGACAAATGCTGTGCTGGTTTTAAATGAGTGTCTGTAAACCCCACTGACCTGTGAGTAATTGCCTCCAAAAAACTGGCAGTGTGTGTTTCTCAGTGTGAAGGTTTGTTTCTTCTGAATCCACAGGGCAAACAGTTCATTGTGGTCCAGAGATGTATCACCAGAGCAAAATCTCTTTGAATCTGTGTTGTAGCTGCCTTAGTCTGGTTTGACTATTAGCATATAGACTCTTCAACAAGGGCTTGTCAAAGGGTTTCATGCACTTTGAGCGTGAAATAAAATAATACAGAGCACTTGCTAGTGAAGGTAGTTTATTTAATGTAGCTTGCTTGAACATAAGTTCCCATAATAACTTTATAATCTGTCTGACTGGAAGATAAATTGCTGAATTTTCTGAACAGCATTGGACTTTAAGGGAAAAGAGCTGCTAGGTAATCTCAGCGTCACCCTGGTTCAGTGTGTTGAGTTTCCCCAAAGTGGATTCTCTAGGACTGTTCAGTTAATTCAGCATTGGGTCTTTTTGGTTTATTTTTTATGTGTCGGATGGATTGTATGTGCCAACAATAAATATTTATACTCTTGTATTCCTTTTACTCTCTATCTGTATTTTGTCTCCTGTGAAGTACGTGCCAGCACTGTGGGTGCTGTGAAACAGCATTACTCTTTGGGAGACTGTTGTATAGTGTGTTAGATCCTGCTGTCCAGGATGTTTCTTCCCATCTGTTCCTGGCTCAAATCCTCTTCTCCTCAATTTTAGTTGTTGCTTTTGGTTACCATTCATAGATTGAAATGTGATATTAAGGAGGAATATCCAAGTATGCTGTGCTGCCTTCTCTTGCTGCTGTTCTGTCAGCTGGGTGATAGTAACAAAAGGCAATTAGTGACACAAATAAGCTTTCCTGGGGGATGGTTGAGAGCAGCCTTTCTCTAAAACTATTTATGAAAAAAATGGAAAAGCACATGTGTCCCTCCTTCCTGAAAGGAGTAACATCCCAGGTCAGTGGAGGGCAGCCTGTGAGCCTGCCACCTCTTCAGCATTAGGTTCTTGTTTTGTATCACCTCTGGAAGCTCAGGTTAGGGAAGGGAGCAGGAATTTTTTTTTTACCTTGGGGCAAGGGACTCGTTTAAAACCCCTGCACTTGCCAAGCAATAAGTAAAATTAAATGATTTACCGCTGTGCCATCACAGAGGGCTCTCCCTGCTCTCTATAACTGTTGTAGCCATCACACTCAACCCCTGGCTTCCCAGCTTTTTTCCCTCCCTGTGCAAGTTGTTGGTTTTTCCCTGTGGAAATGTATGCCTGAACCCATCTATGTTTTCTGCCCTCCAGAGTTAATGAGCTCTACGTGGATGACCCAGACAAAGACAGTGGAGGTAAAATAGAAGTGAATCTAAACATCAGTTTGCCAAACCTGCATTGTGAACGTGAGTACCCCTTCTCAGTTAGCAGTTTTATTTTGTGTTTTAAGTAATACTTGAAATGAGCCCAAACTGGTACAGTGGCCCTTCTTCTGTAACAGGGTGGATGGAGATCAAGTATCTGCAGACTTTGCCAATATCCCATTGCTTTCTGTTTCAGGCCAGGGCACTTGTTTTCTTGGACCTCGTGCTCACTCTGCAGCCTGTGTTAGTGGTTGCTCTCCCTCACTGGCTTCTTTCTAAATCTCATTTCCTTTTTTTTATAGCAACCTTTTTGTGTCTGGGAGCAAGAAACCTCCCAAGTTTCATTTGTAACTGAAAGCACCAGCTGGTTGTTGGTTTTTTCCAAATCACCTGTTTGTCTACCTAAAGTTTTTCTCTTTGTGTAACTGAGATTGCAGTCAGCTGCCAGACATAGGAGGTATATTTGTGTCAAATAGGCAGTGTGAAAATGTTGGTGACAAAATTATTTCTGATATAACAATATTTGAAATGTCAACAAAAAAGATGTGGAATTTTTCCCAGTCAAGCAATGCATGCTTTTTCCCATGCAACTTTCCTCTTCTTTTGTTTTGATTTTTTGTCTTCTCCCTTCCCACCCATGCAGTGGTTGGACTAGACATCCAAGATGAAATGGGAAGGCACGAAGTGGGTCATATTGACAACTCGATGAAGATCCCTCTCAGTAATGGGGATGGCTGCAGATTTGAGGGCCATTTCAGCATCAACAAGGTGAGTAGGAATGGGTGAGTAGGAACAGTGGGTGAGTGTGTGCTGGCAAGATCCATTTGTAGAATGCTCTTGAAAATCTGTATGTCAGTGCCTCTTCTGCAGTGTGTATGTTCACATCCCTGAGCAGTGGGAGGGCTAAGTCTTGGTGCTACAGATAATGTGGGGAGAGGAGGCCGTGTGGCCAGACCCAGAGGGAATGTGTTAGATCAGGATTTTTCTCCACTCTCCAAAAGAGAAAATCAAGACAGAATTGCTGAACAGCAGAGAGCAGCTCTGTATTGCAGCCAGTGCTGCCTTTCAGTGCAGCAGCCTAATGTTCAGGGGATGTGTGAGCTCCCTACAAATACCAAGCAGCTTCTGTGTTTACTTGTCACGACTTCTGCACCTCCAAAATGTGACTCACTGTGGAGAGGTCTTCGGCACTGTATCTATCCAAGCCCTCTTTTGTTCCGAGAGCTGCAGAATGACAGGAATGTTCCCTACTGGAACAGAAGCAGCTCCTTGCTGGGATGTTTGGAATACAGCACGAGGCCTCTGCGCATGCTTTGTCAGGATGCTCCGCTTCTGTCTCAAAGAATGAAAATCCAGGCCTGGAGGAGGCTCCTCTCTGGGATGGGTGTGTGCAGGATTGAATAATCTTGCTATGTAATGCTGGAGATGACTAGCTGGGGTGGGGGAGGCAGTGCTGGAACCCACTGATGTCCTAAGAAGGGCACACCCTTTATTCACTCCTCTCCATGTACCACAGGCTACAAAATCCTACTTCCTTCTTTTCCTCCCAGGTCATGTTAAATCATACCTAAAAATAACAGGCAGAACCTCTTACTGATTCTGTGGCATAGAAAGGATTAGGGACTTTAAAAGAGGACATTTGTTTCCTCACTTCTAAGCCACCAAACTTGCTGGCAGTTGATAGTCCACAAAACTGGAAAATTGCTTCTTGAAAGGTAGTTCTTGTTCAGGTAATTCCCAAAGCACAGAGCTGGGGGGTTTGCCTGCTAGATGTGGTGTGTGCTGCTCACCAAAGCAGCACAAAAAGGGGTTTCTCTATGTGGCAGTGAGGACTTTCCTTCACTGCTTAATTTGTGTCTCATACAGTGGCTGGGACAGCTCTCAGAGGGAGAGGAACAGCCCAGGACTTCTGGCTTTGGCAACTTGAACCTCTTGTGTGCAGCCTGGAGGTCTTCATTCCCTTGGCAGGAATTGTACAGGCTCTTGCGTGAGCTGGGATCTGGAGTGGGACCTGGCCAGGCTTTGAAACTTGACCGCGGGTTGCACTTGGGTGTTATTGTCAAACCTGAGGAGGGAGGACAAGGTGACAGTGAGATGATTGTGTGCTACTTACTGCAGAGTCTGCCACCCTGCTTATTGACCTTGTTTATGACACAGCTGGTGTCCACACCTGAAAGTGTTCCCAGGAGTGCACTGCTGTTGCTCAGGTCATTAAATTAGCTTTCCTGAAAGCACATGGAACCAGCATGTGGCCTCCTGTGGCCCTGCTGGTGTGGTGTCCCTGCAGAGAGCACAATGGGCACCAGTTGTATAACCATTCTCCCACTCTTGTCTTAGGCCATGCCACATTGCTCCTCAGTGCTGCTTAATTTCACAACCTTATCTGAGTAGAAAAATATTCCTGCATCCTCCATAATAGTGATTGAGCTGTATCTGCTGAAAGACTTCATGGAGTTGGGCTGGTGACCTGAAAAGTGTATGCATGCTGGAGTGGTCCCATCAGAATGACACTACTGCTCGCTTTCTGTCTTGGAACTGAGTCCTTAAGTGAAATTTGTATTTTTCATAACTTTATATTTACCTCCATTAAAAAATTAAAAGGAAAGGCTTCTCCTGGCTCCTCCCAGGGCTGGAAACTGAAGATCTGGATTAGTTTGTATGGGAAGGCCCCTTGGGTTTGGTGGGTTTTTTTCTCTTTTTATATAAAACTCAGGCACAGTCTCAAATGTAAAGTTGCTCACAACCAGTACTGCAAGAATATATCCACAGCTTTCTGGGCTGTTCTGCAGCAGTGGGGCCCATTTACAAATGCGAGATGTGGGAGTAAAAATTAAGCAACTGTTTGTTGCCTGTCAGAGACAGGAATTTTATTTTAATAGGGATGAAAGACATAGCCTTAAGTGTTGGGAATCCCTGAAGCTGGGAGTGATCCACTCATCAGCTCCTAGTCAGCAGAACTAGCAATGTGAGGGTGCCAAACTCTTGGGCTGCAGGATGTATCCGATCCAAGTGTTGATCAAGTGCAAGGAGGTGTCCCAGAGCTTTTCTCTGCTGTGCCAGGGGTTGTCCACTGCTCAGTAGGTACAGTCTGGATGGATCCAGGCACTTCCATGTCATATCACAGAGCTGAGCAATGCCTTGAGGGGTAAAATATGAAATCCTGTCTTCCTTGTCTTGACTAATTTTAGGTCCCTGGTAACTTTCATGTGTCAACGCACAGTGCCACTGCACAGCCCCAGAACCCCGACATGACTCATGTCATCCACAAGCTCTCATTTGGGGACAAGTTACAGGTGAGTTCCTTCAAAATTGCCTGGCTGCAGGGGAATGCAATGAGAGGGATTTTATATTAGACACTTTGGTTTTATGGAAGGGCTGTCTGCAGTGTGAGGAGGCCATAAGAAAGGACTGCCTGGGTCAGCAAGCCCATCCCTTGCGTCCATGCAACATCTGGAAGAGTTCACAGCTCGTTCACTGCCATGACTTCAGGGAGGAGCAGTGTCCAGTCATAGAGTAACTTTGCTGTTTTCTTCTGAAAGCGAAAGTGCTTTTGGAAAAGTATGTGGCTGTCTTCCTGCAGGGAGAAGGAATGAGGATTCATGGCTCAGCAAATCCCATTTTCAGTATTAATGCAGCAAACAAATCTTTCTGCCTTTGTGGAGGAGCAATGAGTGTACTCAGGGAAGACGTGTGCTCGCTACTGTCTTTACCACAGCACCAGTAAAGTTTTTTTTAATTCACTTCACTGTACTTACATAGCAGACACCTATTAGTCAAATTTGTTCTATGAAACACAAGTTAGACTTGGAACTGCCAATTCCCTGCTGGGAAGAAGCTGAATGTGTGCACTTGCCCAGTGGATAGAATTTCACCAGGTGTTGCAAATTATGTAATATTGCCTGATTTCTCAATAAGGGCAGATTACAGCACTTCTCTAGCCTACTTCAAGGAGCTGGCATCACAGGTGGGAGTTATACATGTGCACACCCAGTTTGCGACTCACCCTAAACATTGCTTACCCGTAGTCTCTCTGTAATCTTCTTTCCTCAGCACAGACGTCTCATTAGTCTCCTTCTTGTACACCCACTTCCAAAACCCTTTTTCATGCTAACAAGTCTAAGCGTTGCTTTGTAGTCTTCTGATTCTGCTCCCGGCTTCTTTTAGGAAATATCTTGTGTGGGAACGGTGAAGCATTAGCATGTAAATAAGCTTGGCTTAATGTCTGTAAAGCACACTGAGATTATGAAAAATATTAGGTAAGTGCTAATAGGGAGTTCTGCAGTTTGCGTGGGAAATCAGTGCTCTGAGGGAGCATTCCCATTGTTTTATCATGGAGTCTTGGAGTAAAGGAGCTGGAGTGTGAATCAGCATGAAGGAGGAGCCTGGGCAGATGCGGACAAAAGAGCAAGTGTCTTCAGTTCTGGTGGTGAGAAACCTGTCTGGCAAACATGTAGTTGGCTCCTGATTTGGACAAGTTCAGGTTAGTATTTTCAGAGTTCAAAATAACTACTCATCGTCTCCATACACAAGAAGGGAGCACTTAGATGCTGCTGTTCCGGTAGGCAAACAGGAGTTCAGCATCACAAATTAAAGAAGAATATGTTCACTAAACAGGTGCTACAAAGACTCAGCAAACACTGAGAGCCAGTGAGTATGCAGAGCTTTAAACCTGTCTGGATACACCTTTGAATATTTTGGGTTGTCTCCACCCGCTTTGAGTAACACATGCTTATATTTCTTAAACAGGGTGAGAAGCTTCTCATTCGTTTGTGTCATGTGCTGGGAGTTAGTTCTTTGTAGGTTGTTAGTGACCTTGCCAAAATGATCCATGAAGGTACAGGCTGTGTTCTCCAGAAAAAACAGTCTGAAACAGAGATTTGAATCTCATCTGCCATTGAATGAACAGCTCTTCATCAGTAGTTCATGCACAATAGTGGCAGACTTTTTGTAGATTTCCCCCTCATTTAGATGAGTCTGAAATTCAAGCCAATGAGTTCTTGCATGTCAGATAACCCAGTAAAGAGAGAGATATGAAAAGTAGGAGATTATGTGTTTTTAATTGTAGGTTTCTCTGGAGTGTGGGATCATGGTGTTGAATAATCCTGGTTTTAACTTTATGAGGAGTCTTGTCTTCCCTTGATAGTTGCAAGGTTGGAAGTTATTTCAGCCTTCTGCTGGTCTCTGCCTGAGTTATATGTCCAGTTATATGTCTTCGCATATGTTTGTTGAGGTTAAAACATAGGGTGTCCAACAGCAGGCTAAAATAACTTCCAACTCTGCAACTATCAAGGGAAGACAAGACTCCTCACAAGGCTAAAACCAGGATTAGTCAACACCATTATCTAACATTCAAGAGAAATTGGGATTAAAAAGACCCAATCTCCTACTTTTCTACCTCTGTCTTTACTGGGTTACCTGGCATACAAGAACTCATTGGCTTGAATTTCAGTCTCATCTACATGAGGGGAATACCTACAAAAAGTTTGAAGTGGAACTTAAAGTCCCTGGCTCAGATATGCTGTGAGAGACTTACTTCCTACCTGTATCAAGAACAGAACATAATACTGTAGCATAATACTAAAGAAGGGGCTTCTCTTTCTTCAGATGCCTTTTACAATGAGTAATGAATAAGTGCAGCCTGCACATGTAGTTTGAAATGGTTGCTGTTGTGTAAATTACCTGAAATGCAACAAAAGGCACTGCAGCAGGTTCAGCTGTTACTTTTGCTCAGCTCCCATTACCAGCACCTTCCACTTGAACTTGCTGATGATTTTGTCCCTTTAGAAGTTCCTTTCTACAGAGCAAAAATGGTTCACTTGCTGCTTCCTCCAAATCATCACCCACTCCATAGTGTTCGGAATAGGGAAGTGGCCATTAGGATGAGACAAATGCATCCACTTGCTGTCAGGTGTTGAGAGGGTNAAGTTTTTTTTAATTCACTTCACTGTACTTACATAGCAGACACCTATTAGTCAAATTTGTTCTATGAAACACAAGTTAGACTTGGAACTGCCAATTCCCTGCTGGGAAGAAGCTGAATGTGTGCACTTGCCCAGTGGATAGAATTTCACCAGGTGTTGCAAATTATGTAATATTGCCTGATTTCTCAATAAGGGCAGATTACAGCACTTCTCTAGCCTACTTCAAGGAGCTGGCATCACAGGTGGGAGTTATACATGTGCACACCCAGTTTGCGACTCACCCTAAACATTGCTTACCCGTAGTCTCTCTGTAATCTTCTTTCCTCAGCACAGACGTCTCATTAGTCTCCTTCTTGTACACCCACTTCCAAAACCCTTTTTCATGCTAACAAGTCTAAGCGTTGCTTTGTAGTCTTCTGATTCTGCTCCCGGCTTCTTTTAGGAAATATCTTGTGTGGGAACGGTGAAGCATTAGCATGTAAATAAGCTTGGCTTAATGTCTGTAAAGCACACTGAGATTATGAAAAATATTAGGTAAGTGCTAATAGGGAGTTCTGCAGTTTGCGTGGGAAATCAGTGCTCTGAGGGAGCATTCCCATTGTTTTATCATGGAGTCTTGGAGTAAAGGAGCTGGAGTGTGAATCAGCATGAAGGAGGAGCCTGGGCAGATGCGGACAAAAGAGCAAGTGTCTTCAGTTCTGGTGGTGAGAAACCTGTCTGGCAAACATGTAGTTGGCTCCTGATTTGGACAAGTTCAGGTTAGTATTTTCAGAGTTCAAAATAACTACTCATCGTCTCCATACACAAGAAGGGAGCACTTAGATGCTGCTGTTCCGGTAGGCAAACAGGAGTTCAGCATCACAAATTAAAGAAGAATATGTTCACTAAACAGGTGCTACAAAGACTCAGCAAACACTGAGAGCCAGTGAGTATGCAGAGCTTTAAACCTGTCTGGATACACCTTTGAATATTTTGGGTTGTCTCCACCCGCTTTGAGTAACACATGCTTATATTTCTTAAACAGGGTGAGAAGCTTCTCATTCGTTTGTGTCATGTGCTGGGAGTTAGTTCTTTGTAGGTTGTTAGTGACCTTGCCAAAATGATCCATGAAGGTACAGGCTGTGTTCTCCAGAAAAAACAGTCTGAAACAGAGATTTGAATCTCATCTGCCATTGAATGAACAGCTCTTCATCAGTAGTTCATGCACAATAGTGGCAGACTTTTTGTAGATTTCCCCCTCATTTAGATGAGTCTGAAATTCAAGCCAATGAGTTCTTGCATGTCAGATAACCCAGTAAAGAGAGAGATATGAAAAGTAGGAGATTATGTGTTTTTAATTGTAGGTTTCTCTGGAGTGTGGGATCATGGTGTTGAATAATCCTGGTTTTAACTTTATGAGGAGTCTTGTCTTCCCTTGATAGTTGCAAGGTTGGAAGTTATTTCAGCCTTCTGCTGGTCTCTGCCTGAGTTATATGTCCAGTTATATGTCTTCGCATATGTTTGTTGAGGTTAAAACATAGGGTGTCCAACAGCAGGCTAAAATAACTTCCAACTCTGCAACTATCAAGGGAAGACAAGACTCCTCACAAGGCTAAAACCAGGATTAGTCAACACCATTATCTAACATTCAAGAGAAATTGGGATTAAAAAGACCCAATCTCCTACTTTTCTACCTCTGTCTTTACTGGGTTACCTGGCATACAAGAACTCATTGGCTTGAATTTCAGTCTCATCTACATGAGGGGAATACCTACAAAAAGTTTGAAGTGGAACTTAAAGTCCCTGGCTCAGATATGCTGTGAGAGACTTACTTCCTACCTGTATCAAGAACAGAACATAATACTGTAGCATAATACTAAAGAAGGGGCTTCTCTTTCTTCAGATGCCTTTTACAATGAGTAATGAATAAGTGCAGCCTGCACATGTAGTTTGAAATGGTTGCTGTTGTGTAAATTACCTGAAATGCAACAAAAGGCACTGCAGCAGGTTCAGCTGTTACTTTTGCTCAGCTCCCATTACCAGCACCTTCCACTTGAACTTGCTGATGATTTTGTCCCTTTAGAAGTTCCTTTCTACAGAGCAAAAATGGTTCACTTGCTGCTTCCTCCAAATCATCACCCACTCCATAGTGTTCGGAATAGGGAAGTGGCCATTAGGATGAGACAAATGCATCCACTTGCTGTCAGGTGTTGAGAGGGTCTGAGAAGGAGATTGCATTGCCCTGTTGGTGAGGTGAAACTCTGTCACACCCATGGCCAAATGCTTCTTGCAAACTCTTCTTCCCTGTTGTCTGACTAAGGTCAGGAATTTCCAGGCTGGGGAGTTATTTGTCCTTTCTGTGTAGCTTAATGTACATTGTGTGAGTGACACAATGTCTGACCTACAGCTCTTGCTGAGGGATTTCCCTGTCTGGAGAGTTCACAAATCGATGATTCTGTTGGTGGACATCAGACTGCAGATCATAGTATGGCAAGACATGGGATGGAAATCCTGTTATTCTGGGCAAACAGATACTTGCTTGCATGCCTGGAATCAGCTTCTGGAAAAGCTGAAGGGATGGCTGTGTTGACATATGCCCTTCCCATCTCCAAGGTGAGTGTCACTGCTGGGTTTGAGTGCAAGCTGTACAAGCCCAGCCGCTCTGATGTGAGCTACCTTTGCAGGAGAACTCCTCAGTTTTAACCTGAGTGTGACTCCCATTTATTTCTCTTTCAGCCTGATGAATTAATGTCACAGTTAACTCTGCAAAGCTCTTAGGAAATAATCTCACAATGAAATTTCACAACTGCCCTCTTCCAACTGCAATTCCTTTAGCTTTGGAGTGGTTTTGGAGTTTCATCTTGTAAAGTGTTGTGAAATCAGCTTTGGAGCCAACCTCTGTGATGATGGTCACTGAAAGAGATTTCAGGTCATCTTTTACTGCGTTCAGGCTTTGTTTTTGGAAAGGTTGAATCAGGCTGATCTAGTTACAGGGTAGGGAAGCAAAGATCAAGGGTATCAAGTCAAGTTTCTTCATGTGCCTTTTTGCTTTTCAGGTCCATAATGTTCATGGAGCATTCAATGCCTTGGAGGGAGCAGACAAACTCAGCTCAAATCGTATGTATTCCTGGTGATTACAGGCCTTCTCCACTCTCTGCAGGGGGGGAAACAGGGAAACAATCCGTGCAACACTGGTGTATCCAGAAGTCTTTAATTTACCTCTTTAGCCGAAATGATCCAGGTGTTGCTGACTGACATTTCCATTTTCTCCAGTACTACAAAGAAGGCTTAGTCCAGAAGGTCCTTTGCAGTTCTTCTGCAAACTGGACATTGTTTCCAGCTCTGTTAAAACTGACTCGGAACTAAGGAGGTTTTTATCCATATCCTGTTCCTATAGTTACCCTTTACTGCTGTTACCACCACCAGAACTTACCCTTATTCTTGTGTTGCAAGTTAGCTCCTACCTAAAGTTCTACCCTGTGGCTGGAAGGAGAGGCATTTTCTTTCTCCTTTTTTTATGACCAGCACACAGAAGGAAATTTCCAATGCACACTACAATTCATCCTACAGTTTTTCTTTCAAGTATTCAGGCTCCTGCAGGACATCAGTTCTGTCCGTTTCTTGGAACAAAAACGTGGCTGTTCCTGAAGCTATACAATTGTGGTTTGGTTCTTTTTTTCCTTCAGGAGCCAGATGTCACTGTGTTACACTTGGCTAAAGGATCCTGCAGAGAAGTAATTTAGAATTCTGTTTCAGAACTGTTTTAGCAGACACAAAAAATGACACAAGCCATATAAATAATAATTAAAAAAAAAAGGGTTAAGCAGCTGTAGAAGAAAGAAAGGAAAAAAAGATGGGTACACAAGAAATGGGACTATACAGATTGTGAGTCTTCAGCTTCTTCTGTCAAAAGGAGCTCAGTGAGCTGCAGCTGTAACCTTAGCTAGTGCCTGATATTTAACCAGGCTTTTGTGGTGATAAATGTTACCATTTATAGTTGCAAACAGCTCAGAAGGTTAAAGTAACCCAAACCCCGTGGGTTGTGGTCCTACAGAAGTGGTGGGCGAGTTCTGGTGTCATCCAACTACCTGACAAAGTTTTGTACAAAGGACATAAATGTAGGATGTGAAATTGTCGCTTTGTCACAGAAGTTGAGATAAGGATGAGGGAGGTACCTTTTGGGTGACTTCCTTTACTTTGAAATGTTATGTAGGCTGTGATCCCTTTCTCTGAGTGCTAATGTGTACTTTCCTTTCCTTTCTTGACCACAGCTCTTGCATCTCACGATTACATACTGAAGATTGTCCCGACGGTGTACGAAGACATGAGCGGGAAGCAGCGATACTCGTACCAATACACGGTAGCAAATAAGGTAAGGAGGCAGGTAGTTCCCAGGGAAGCTGCTCGTTGCAGTGTTGCAGCCCAGTGAATGCGTGGGGGATGTTCAGTTACCATTCCTTCCCCCTCCTGCTCTTTGCTGTGCCATTAAATGTGTTTGTAGGTGAGCAGTAGCCTCTGCTGGGAGAAGGAGGAACTGAAGCTCTTCAGAGTGGGGCTTCCTGGTGCTCCTGGTGCTGGCATTTACCAGGGTTGGGACTGGGAGGGCTTGCCAAAGCACGTGGTGGTGTTGTTTTCATTCCTGAGAAAGGTATTCTTCCTCCTGACTTTCTCATCTGTCGGTTTAACTGATATAGTTTTCTGGGAGGTTTTTACACACTGCAGGAGCTGTTGTTTGTGTCAAGATGCATCTGAGTGGAAACTGTAATCCAGCTGAACATAAGAAACATCACTTACACCTGGTTGCAGTTACAAAACAGTCTTATTTTTGATGAATGTATCAGACACCTAAATTAGCCCAGTTTTTAGCTTTTTAAAAATGTTGGTTTCATACATTAAGCCACTGAACCTAAGTAGAAAAATACATACTGGTTGACTGTTTCACAGTGCCTGCTTTGTTATAGTGGATTGTCATAGAATCACAGAATCACTAAGGTTGGAAAAGACTTTGAGGATCATCCAGTTCAACCTGTGACTGATCACCACCTTGTCAAGTTGACCAGAGCATTGAGTGCCACGTCCAGCATTTTAATAATACAATGCATTGAACATTTTTTTAAAGAAAAAACCCCCACCTATTTACTCTCTAAGATGAAAAGCATCTTCCGGATTAAAATTATTTGCCAGTTGTGTGCTAAATAAAAGTCCAGAATCTGTTAATAATACCTAATTACTGCTAGTTCACCCTAAGTGGTAATCAAGCACACACTCTCCTGGACTAGTTCTCAGTTTAATGTTCTTGTCTAGTGACTTTTGGCCTGGCCTGTGTGGTGTGTCCCAGGGATTTGGACATCTCCCTGTGTTTAGATTACAACGTATTTGTTCTATTTAATGTCACAACTTCTGTTCTGATAAGACTCTTGCAATAGCAGTTGTGAAAGTAATTTGGAAAATAGACAGGAGGAGCTTTTGACACTTCTGTGAGCTTGGCTGCAAATGGGGGCATTCAGCCAAGACTGACTCATTAGGACAGGATTGCTGTGGTGAAAAGGGGAGAGGAAGGAAAAAATGAGGTCAGTTCTGTCAAAACTGAAGCGCAGAGAAACAGTGCTGCCTCTGCATTTCCTTCTTTTGGTGCTTCAGTCCTTTTCTTCCAGACTGATCCGTGGGAAAGAGAAATGGGAAGCCATTGGAATAGTCTGGCACAGAGTGATAAGTAGGAAGAGATGAAGAGTCTTAAGAGGGGACTGTGTCTTCTCTCTTACCTCCTGCACCCTCTGCTTCCTCACTTCCTCAGATAACCACAGTCCTGAGATGTGCTGCAGAACTCCAATAAGAGCCTTGAAAATATTATGATAAGGGACTTCTTCTCTTGTCATCCATGTGAAAAAACTAAATAGAGGGAAATTTGCGATTTATATGAAGTTAATGAAGATAAATGCTGTTTCATTGGCTTCCTCAGAGCTCATGGAGGGCAAAATCCTATTTTTTGTGTCATGCTCCTGAATGTCCTATTACTTGTCTTTTCTTCATCTTTCTGAATTATCTGCCTCTGTGTAGAGGAGAATTGAAAGAGAAGAGGTGATCTGAGTTGGCAGCATGTCACAAGGCTAGAGAATGGAAGATAAAGAGGCATTGTGTGCCATGTTGGTGCATCCTTGGATTGCTGGGTCCCCAGCCTGCTTTTCTTGGGTTTTTCTTCAGTCTGTGAATGTCCTGATAATCGAAAACTGATACCTATTTCCACTGAGAGCACAGACAAAATATTAGTTCAAAAAATGTGACTTTTGATAGCAATATGATGTTAGTATCTTTTCTGTATGGACACTCTGCAGTGTGTCTTGCTGGGGGGCTGAATGTTTGCTTCTTTACATCTGATCATTAGTACAAAACAGTGAAAGGCCAAATCCACAGAAGCAATGTTATTGCAGGCACTCTTTGGAATGAGGTTGCTCACATTTTCTGCCATTTTTCTTCCACTTTTCTTTTCCAGGAGTACGTAGCCTACAGCCACACTGGCCGCATTATCCCAGCCATCTGGTTTCGTTATGATCTGAGCCCCATCACAGTGAAATACACAGAGAGGCGACAGCCTTTGTACAGGTTTATCACATCGGTGAGTTATTCCAAACCTCTAATTCTCCCTTCTCCTGCCTGCCTCTCATTTATCTTCTGAGCCTTTCTTGTCCAGAAGAATTGAGTTTCTGCTTGAGAGCATTGTGACTTGATTGAGATAAAGCAGCACATCACTGCGGTTGTACTGAAGTGTAAGTGAGGTGACTGGTAAGTCCAATGCTCTGACAACTTGATTTAACAGCTAGGCACATAAAGAAGGAAAATTATGCTATTCCAGAGGTGCCTAAGCTGGATGGGCTCTATTGCAGCATGTCAGGAACTTGGAAGTAAAGCTGACATGGTGTGCAGTAAAGCTGCAATAAACTGCTTGCTAGTGATGAGATAGAATACACAGAGAATCATAGAAGGGTTTGGGTTGGAAGGGACTTTAAAATTCATCTTGTTCCACTCCATTCCATGGGCAGAGACACTTTTTACTAGACCAGGTTGCTCTAAGCCCCATCCAGCCTGTCCTTGAACACTTCCAGGGATGGGCCAGCCACAGCTTTTCTGGGCAGCCTGTTTCAGCCAAAGTCATCCTGTTCTTACCTAGTGAGGTTTGTTCTGTGAAGAGTTCATGTGAGGGAAAGAGAACTGTTTGATGACACAGAGCTATCAGTCCTTGCTATCTGCTGGTTATTTTGGTGACTTTTACAGTAAAGAGGAGCAAAACTGGCAACAGAGATTTTATCACCAGCCACATCTCTCCTCTCCTACAAGACACAGAATGCAGGTCAGTGCTGCTTACTGTGGGAATGCCAGTTCCAGGCATTTACTCCTGGGTAGAAGTGGAGAAAAGCTGCATTATCAAATTCTGGAGGTGTTTCCGTGATGAGTTACATTTTTATGTGTCCAGATAGCTTCCTGCAGTACTGATCTCAGCATCTACGACAAAGTTGTGCTGCTCAAACTGCTGGTTAGGAAAAGAGCTATTTAAAGATCCTCCAGAACTTTAAAAAATGTGTCCTCAAGGAATTGGCTTAAAATTGAAGCTGCAGTGTGCAGTGTCAGTGAGGCATGGTGGAATGTGAAGGAGTTGATAAATTGTCTGGAATGAGGACCTCAAAATTTGATTTTTAAAATGTTTAGCTGTTTCAATTAGAAGTAACATAAACAGTGCAGCTGTGTTGCACTTCGAGATTTTGATTCAACAATCAAAACTGATAAACAGCACATTCCTTTTACTTAACTTTAGACATGCTTGTGATCTCTGGGATACACAAATAAGAAGAGAAAGAGACTTGAAGAAAAATCTGTATGTCGTGGTTTAGGACTTTCTCTTCTTAGCATGTCTGTTTGGCTTTGAAATGTAATCCTAAAAAAGGTCAAACATCAGCATTTCATGACTTGGCATCTCATACTGTTTCTGCATCCTTCCCTGACAATATGCTCTCAGAGGTTTCTAATACACCTTGGTGAGGGTGAGGGTGCAGAGGTGTTTTTAACTGGAAACAGGGTTTGAAAATGATTGAGAGCTGGGATTATTGTCATGTCCATTGCAGCATTGATTCATTGCTGGTATTCCATTATGTGCATATAAATAGCGTCTTTGTTTAATTTGATACCATGCTTCTGAGTTTACATAAGGGATCCACGGGAGAGGGTTTCCTCACTGTTTGCCACAATGTCCTTTTGGATTTGTGTCTCATCTGGATTTGTATCTCATAACCTCAGAAACTGAAATGTGTGTTTCCTACTGAGAATCGAAAAATAGAACAACAGATTCCCTTCTGTTTCCAAAAAGATTTAAAGGTGGATTAGTTTTTATCAAATAAGGAATTATGATCAAATATGAATTTCAGTTACTCCTCTCTTCTTCCCCAAAGTAACAGGCATCTCCACATGCCACATTCCTCACTAGTCTAAGTCTGAGTTTTGAATCACGGGTCTGAGCTTGAATTTTGCCCCATCTTGTCTTTAAAGTTGGCCAGGCACTTGCTGGCTGCTGGACTCCTTAAGAATAGTTCTACAGTTGATTTTTGGCTACTTTGTTTGGTCTTACCAATGGCCATAGTGTCAAGCAGCTCACTTGGAGCCATTCCAGTTGAATGTCCTTCCTGTGGAGGCTGTGGATGACGCTGGTGCTGCAGTGGCTGTTGCAGTGACAGGACCCTTGTCAGACGTGGCTGACGCAGAGGCAGATCCTTGTTCCAGGTCTGTATCCTGCCTCTCAGTCTGGCCCATCTGGCCCGGGTGCAGGTGACCTGCTCTCGCCCTCATTTAGGCCAGGAATGTTGTACAGGAGGGCAGCCTTGACTGTGGATGTGCCACACATAGAGTTTTACAGCGTTCCAAGGTGGCATTGAAGAGGTTGGAAGGTGAGCAGAGCTGCAGAGCATCAAAACACCTTTGTCCTTGGTTTCCTTGCCCTGTTTTGATGACATGATCTGTTCCATTGTGCTTTAGCCCCTTCCTGTATCTCCAGCATGGCTTTTTGCATCACAGTCTCCCTGGAGACCAGTTTGTGATGATCAGCACTGGGCTGAGGGCCAGACAGAGCCTGGGCTGGGGCATGTGGAGTCATTCCCAAATCCGGCTGGCCGTGGAAAGCATCAGCTTGTTCTGAGCAGCAGCTGTTCAGTTTAAAAAACCACAGGGGAGGCTCTGGGATAGGGGCTCCAGCATAGGGGCTCCTTGATTGTTTACTTAGGCAACCATGCGGCCTTCAGTACATTTAAATTTGTCCTGGGGATGGGGGATGATCCTGTGGCCTTGAAAGAGACTCTAGGGAGGAAATGGTGTCAGAGGGAAGGACACACTCTTGAGGGATGATCCCATGTGAGAGATCAGATGAGACACGGGTGTTGGCTGTTCAGCAGAGAGCCAAAGGCATCTCCTTCTGCTGCTGAGAAAGTTATCTTTGATATGGTGATCTTTGATACTAATGAGTTTGCCCTCCAAAACTTCAGCACTGCTAAGGGCAGGATTATAGCACTGTAGCAGCATTCCCAGTTCTTCTCTGTTCCCACTCTAACTCATGCCTGCTCCTTAGATTTTTGTGGTATGAAAAATTATCCTAATTTTCTGCACAATGTGAGAGGTGCTTCCTGTGCAGGACAAAAGGCTTTGGTTTTGCATAAATTTTACTTTGTATGTTGTACTTTAAAAAGTTCAGTACTAAGTAAGATTTTGTATTACTTGTGGGTCAGTGCTGCCTCTGTCACTGTTCTGTGAGTTTTCCAGGGATCCTGGGGTTAACCACAGGTACCTGGCATAATGTTAAACACAGTTGTTCTTGCCTGTTCAACTGTACTGCTTAAAATCAAGGCATCTCCCCATAAAGAGAAGCCATTCAAGACCTCACGGCTGAGGTTATGGAGCAAGGGGAAAAGTTTCACTGCTGAAAATTTATGAGTTCCTGTAAGTGGCCAAACTGAAAGAAGGTTTTATCATGAGGTCAGTCTAGGGGCTGGGAGGGGAGAGCAGGCAGAAAAGCAGCCAAAGTTCTGCTGAAGCATTCAAAATCCAAAGAAACGTTTCTTCCTGGTATGAGAGGACTCATCTGGTCTCTAGGTGGGAGAAAATTAAACTGGAAATAATGGGATGGGAGGGTGCTGGTAGAGAATGATTGCAGGCAGAATAATTTCAGCCGTGGGAGCTGTTACTGACAGGTATCAGATTCAGCCTTGTGATGATTTTAAAACCAAGACAGTGTTCTACAAGATGTGCTGCAGGTCAGCCAGAAGTGTCTGTGAGGGGTTCTGCAGCTTGCCTTACTAGCAATTACCTGAGGGTCCTACTGGTCCCCTCTGTCCTTAAAAGTGATTTTCACACTTTAGGACATCCTGGAGGTGCACAGTCACGTGTCTAACACTTGTCTGACCTTGCCTCGTCCTACTTATCCACTCATGTTTTCCTTTAGACTGCTGCCTGCATCCTGGCCACTATCCAGTAACCACCTTCTGTTCCAGACCCTCGTGTATTCCCCATGTTTCATGAGTTCTCACTGCTGGAATTACTCCACTTCTGTGTTTCTTTTCCATCATCCTTTAATGGTCTGGCCTGGCTCAAACTTTAACCTCATGGAGCCAAACTCAAATCATTCCTGGTATAAAACCCCATTAAATATAAATAAATGCCTGATGCCTACCTTCCATATGTATTAGAACTGTGATGATAAAGAATTGTTGTGGTGCAGCTCCTGTGCTGACCTAGAGCCCAGTGCTGGTGCTGCCTTTCTTTTGTCCCAAGGAAGGGACATTCAAGGCTGTGTGTGCTGGGCTCAGGCCCCAGGCGATGCCAGGTGTGTGTGACTCACACTCAGCACTACTGAGCTGTGCAGATTAATATATATTTTTTTCTATTCCCCACCCCCTTGCACTGCTGCGCTGAAATCAGATTTTCCTACCATATGATGCAAAATCTTCGTGTTGGGTGGGTTTTGTGTTTGTGGTGTGACATCACCTGTCAGCTGAGCTGCTCTGGACTGAAATAACCCAATTCCGTGGTGCTCATTTTCCCTGAAAGGTCACCCTGTGTCATGCTCTGAGGGATAGCAGGGAGGGGTGCTCAGGGGTAGGAGCTGGCCTTGTCCCCTAAAAATACTAACTTTTCCTCAGGCCGGTGCTCCGGTTTTAGAAGCCTTGTTCTGCTGGAATGCCAAGTGTCCTGCTGAAACCGTGTTTCCTGCAGCTCCTCGTTTCACTGACCTCACTAAATTCTCATATCTCAGTTATAAATATGCATGGAAATGAGCTTTAGTTATTGCTGCCTTCACTCACTGTTAATGAATTGTTCCTTTGCCACTGTGAATCCCTGCTGAGCTGCTGCTGCACTTACGTTATTTTCTTGTCTGTGATTTTGCCCGTCGTGGGTGGTGCTGTGTGGGAGGAGAGACGTGGCACAGAACACATAGTGTGGCACTGGTTGCCTTCTGTGCCAGTTGTGTTGCATTTTTGTTATATATATATATATATATATATAAGAGAATCACAGAATCATTCAAGTTGGAAAAGACTTCCAAGATCATCAAGTCCAGCCTGTGACCCATCCTCACCTTATTAACCGAACCAGAGCACTGAGTGCCACGTCCAGTCACTCCTTGAACAGAATGCCACCCCAGCCCGGGCACTGCACTGGGCAATGTTCTCCTGGAAAAGCATGATACACAATAGCATAACCTAACATTAACAGCCAAGTTCTAATTGCACAGGACATGGCCTTTCATATCTCCCACATTTTTTTACTTTGGAACTGTGATGCTCTCTTAATTTGGTCTCCTACATTGTGTAGGATTAGGTGGTTCTGAGAATAACAACACCAGGTCAGTGAGAAGGGCACAAGATACGGAGCTTATCTCCTGACAAGGACCTGCCTAGGAAAAAAGGGGGATTTTGCCATGAACTAGCAGCCGAGAGAAAGAGAGGAGTCCCAAACCAGTGAGCCAGTGTAGTAGGGTGTCGGGGAAGTATTTTGTATTGCTGGTCTTTTCCAACCTAAATGATTCTCTGAGTCTGTTTGCACAAAGTCTCTGAGACTGCTGTTGTTGTGATATTGAACGCTTGAAATGTGTTTTCCTTCAGTTTCCCTGAGAGGCAAGTTTGGCATTGTCCCCATTTCACAGATAAGGAAATTGAAGAAGCAATGTTTTGCAAAGCATGTCACTAGTGCCCCTCTTTTTCACATACTCCAAACCATGGTGCCTTTGGTTTGATGTGTCAGAATATTTGTGTTTATCTAGCACTTGCGAAGTAAAGTGGACTGTATGCTAATCAAGATATTAATTTTTTCCCTAACACTGCTCTTGAAAATGATTATATGTTTTTACTGGTGTTTAAATAATTCAACCCCAAGTGGAAAACTTTGGCCCACAAGGAGTTAAATTGACTGCTGTGAGCAGTCCTTGTCATGGAAAGTGTTAGACAGGCTGAGCTGTGGGTGTCACTTTGAGCTGGGTTTCTCAGTTAGTCACTGACCTTCACGTGCTATTTAAGTGTCTTTTGCCTGTTTGCAAATGCTGTATCTTGTGAAATAGGGAAAAGACTACAAGGCTGTGATGTTTATAATAGAAAACAGTAATAGGAAGATGTGAACAACACAGAGCTTCTAGAAAGCTGAGTTAGGTGGAGTTTAGCCTGGAAAGGAAGAGAATTCATGCTGTAGGAACTGGGATTTATGTTTGGCTTGGGTTATAATGAGTTCAGGATAGCACTAATTTATTCCACTGTAGGGAATGGTTTTTCTGAATGATTGTCACATAATTCCATCCCCAGTACTGTTACCTGGTTCTTACTGTGCTTCCAGAAAATAGCCCAGCAGTAGGATCCTTCCTCCAGTTTAAGCAGTGTTAAAGTTTCCCTCATCACTGACAAACATGTTTCCTCTGTAATTTCAGATATGTGCCATCATTGGAGGAACATTTACTGTAGCTGGGATCCTCGACTCCTGCATTTTCACAGCATCAGAAGCCTGGAAGAAGATCCAGCTGGGGAAAATGCAGTAGTAGTGAAACTCTACCCTTGTCTCCAAGGACCGGAGCAACGACTGAGAAATCTACCACTACCTGTTTTTGTCTTTATTTTCTATTTGATTGAATCAGTATGTTTTTCTCTAATCAGGCTGTTCAGTGAAGATGTCTTCAACAAATCAAAGAAATCTCCATGCATTTCAGGGCTCTGAGAGGGAAAAATCAGTGGAATCAGGGTGTGGATTTCAACTTCCTCCCCCCCAGAAAGAGAGATTGAAATGCCAGATATGAAATACACCACCAGCTCTAAGTAAGAATGACAGTCTGTTCTCTGGGGGGTTCCTATGGCAGTGTACAAACTAGGTAGTAGAGTTGAACTGTCTTGTGGCACTTTTTGGAGTTCTGTTGGATTTGCATGATTAGACAATCGACTTTTATATAGGGCAAAATTATACATAAGAAATTCCACCCGTGGTGCCAAAAAGGTGATGTATCTGTTGGTGAGGAATGGAAAGTGTTAGTCCCCATAGCAAACTCAAGAGACAGAGGGCAGAAACAACATCAAGAAATGTTTTGTGCTTTTATTGAAAGCTCAGTTGTTCAGATACAACCTTTTAATGAAGTGAACAAATGAGAAGAGGAAGCCTTCCCCCAGCTACCTTTTCCTGGGTAACCTGTGGTCCCAGCAGTGGAGGGCATTTCTTTTACTCTGGATGTAAAAGTGGTTTCATTTCTTCCCAGAAACTGAATATCCAGTCTTGTGTTTACAGGTGGCATGAAGTAAAAACCAAACTGAGCGACACAGTTTTATGTGGCCTTTGCTTTGAAAGGGAATTGTTATCTTTACAGCATAAGCTTTTATTTTTTCTTACGTTTTTAAATACAGACCACCCAACAGTCTGGATTCTGCACTTCTGCTTTATTATTGTTGTTGTTTTTTTGAAAAGAGGTTATATATTCTCTGTGCTCAGAAAATGGTGGAGCCTTCTGGGTGGATGAGCACAGCTTCCTTTCTTGCTTTGTGTGTGTATATTCAATACACCTGTCAAACACAGGAAGTCTGACTTTTCAGGATTTAAGGTGCCTCCCTTTTCCTTAAAAACTCAGTCAGGGATCTTTTCTGAGCCCCGGACTGACACTATTCTCCCACAGGTACAGCAGTAGCAGGGCAGCATTCCCACAGGCTGCAAAACTCCCTGCGTGGAGTTTTGTTTTATTGCTTCAAATGGCACGTGAGCTTCCCTGTCCATTCCTTCAAGCCTTGTCTTCTGGGGTCTCCAAAAAATGGAGGCGTGAGGGGAAAACTACTGCCAGGTGTGACTTGCATGTCGTGGTGGACATGAGTTCACTAAAATTAGACCAAATGCCCACCAGTGCTTTTTCCATGACCTCATCAATGCTCCTTGAGTGGTAACAGTCTCCGCATGCGTTGTAAATGTCTGAGCTGAGAACACACAAGTTTTAAGTGTTACAGGATGGATAAAAATCCTTAAATCACTCAATGCTGTAAATTCCAAGATGGGTGCAGGGTTCCTCTTCAATAATACCTATTGCCCACTGCCTTTTCCTGGAGGCAAAAGTATCCAGACATTATGTTTTAATGATATGAATCTTTGAATATTCAGTGTTATTGTTAGAGTCAGATGCATTTCAAAAGAATTCCTAATACGTGTCTGTTGAAATTGTCTCATTGCTTTGGAAGTAGGGAAGGTGCAGCCAATTTTATCCACGCACCAAGAAGAAGCAGCCAACCACCCTCCCCCTGCCATCCTCTGACCTGTAATGACTTCGGACAAATGACAGCATTGGAATTTTTCCCTGTTCTTATTCTGGACTGATTGCTATTATTTTAGGTGTAAAATGGATTGTGTAACTTCCTGTATCTGTTCATGTATGGATAGATTTTATACATTTTTTTTTCCATTTACAAAAATCAACTTGAAAATGAAATGCTTGTCTTCATTTGGGGTGTGTGTCCGTGTGCCTGCGAGTGGTACCCACTGGATAGCTGGGATTTTCCATGGCAATTGCTTCTCTTGCTGCCTGAAGGATTCCCTCTAATCCACTGTGACCAGCTGAAGCTTACAGCAAAAAATGTCCTGGTTTTTCCTTTTGGATTTGGTGAGTCTTTGCTCACAGCTTGTGAACCCAGTGGATTACAAAGATGGGATTTTTAATATCTGAGCAGTGCATTCTTCTCCTGAGCTGAGCCAGGGGAAATCTTTGCAGTGCAGTGGATTGTACAGTTCATTTTCTGAAATTTCTCCCCAGTACAATTTCTTAGACACAAACAAGTGAAGCTGGTTGGAGAATCCTTGTGTCCCCTGGTGTGTTATTTCTGTCCTTCCCCCCATTCCCTGTCTGTATTAAACTGCCTCCTGTGCAGTCCAGGCCAGTTCTCTAAACCCAACAAATGGCATTGTTTGGCCTTTTTTTTTTTGGTTTTTTTTTTTGTTTGTTTTTGTTGTTGTTGTTTGTTTTTTTTGTTTGTTTTTTTTTTGATAACATACTTCTGTGTGCCTGCTTTCTCTGCCAAAAGATTCCCTGCAATAACCTCATAAATCGCAACTTTTTTTGCTAGATGTGGAAACCAAATTGTACTCAAGTTCTGGCAGAACTCAACTGAAGAAACAGTCTGTACCTTGGTTCTTTAAGCCAGGTCTAAGCCTTTGAGTGCTGCCCAGCCAAGGCCACCTTCTGGGGCTGTTGGAAGTTGTGATGAGCTTGCCCTTCAGACATGGGTCACACCATGGTACTGCATCATGTGTTTACAGAAGAATCTGTTCTTCATCTCTCCAAATGTGAAAATGAAGCAGTTACTGCACCTGTGTACGTCTCATTAGATTTCACTTTTATTTCCAACTTTCTAGAGACAAAATGAGCTTAGTTATGCTTTTAAACATTGCAAACAAAACCAGTTTCAGGTCATAGTGGAAGGAAACCATTGATCATAGGTGCTCCTCCCTATTCCTGACTTTGCTCTTTCAAGTCAGTGTTTCGATAGAAGTATTTGGGGTTCCAGGAAAGACATCCCTGTAGGAAGGAGGATATTAGAACTTCCAGTTTAAATTAATTTAATTTCATTTAAATTCCCTCTAATTCTAGACTCCATTCTACCATGAGAACTTGAGGCATAGGATGCTCTGCAATGGTGGAGTTAAGACCTTTAGCTCTAAGCAAAGTGTGCTTAGGTGTGTTCTAGGCAGTGTTTGGGCTGCTGAAGATGATTTTTAAAGAAAATGAAATAGGGTACAAAAAATTGGAAGAGATGCATTTATAAATGTTTGATCTGATTCCTCAAATACTTGCATTCAACTTCTGCGCTGTAAAAGGTGAAATCTGCCGTTTTGATGGCCACGTCTGTCATAAGTTCCTGAATATTTCTCATTTAAAGTTATTGTTTTTTGTGTGGCACACAGACTCTTGGGGCTGACAAAGACTGTGATGAGTCTCTGCTTTAGAACAGTCATTTGAAGTTGCAGATTGAGGATGTCAGTGAGGTGTTTCCCCTGGGAAGGTGGAAGAAGGGGGCAGGGGAGGAGGACTCAGCCCTGCAGTGTGTTACGGTGATGTTCAAAGCACAAGTCTTTTGCATTTCTACAGTGGAGACGATTAAGGAGTTCTGGCATTTGTCTTTTAATTTGCAATCTTATGTTAATAAAATATTAGCCCTTTTAGTTCTATGATTAAAAATAAAACTCTTGTGTGTTTTGTTTGGCTTCTTGTTGCACTACTATTGCAAAATCAGTCTAAAGGGTCTTTCTTCTTTTGTTTTTAATTATGATTTTAGTGAACTGAGCGTTATCACACGGTGAAATCACTGTAAGCCAGGTCACTGTGGTGAAAGTTATCACAAGGCTCTTTTGTAATAGGCCCTGAGTCATCTCTGGACATTCAGTGCTTGGTTTTGTACAGCACCAAGTGTCCTAACCTCCCCTTTTTTAATGAAAGGTGAGTGGACTCTGCTTGGGACTTGCTGGGTTTGGCTTTACTCACTGTGCTCCTTGGTATGTGAAATAACCATGTTTTTGTTTCCCCCCCTCCTTTAATGTCCACTGAGCCTTGATTCATAAGTATTTAGAAATAAGTGTCTGAGGCAATTATTAAATAGTAAAAGGTTACAACACAGTGAGTTTGAGCTCGGGGTATCTGCACCATCTTCAGGAACCGATTGCCTTTACATTCTGGTGTTGCCGACTCACACTGGTGTCAGCTATATGACATCTTTGTGAAGGAAGAGATCCTGCCCGCTTCCAGTGACTGGAACGCAGACTTCCAGAAGTGGTGGGATGATGCTGAAGGTTCCTTGCTCTATAAACGATGAGTGAAGGCTCTGGGGAGGGTGTTTGTCCACACCTCAGCCTGCTGCAACTCAGCAGTCCAGAACTTTTCCGGCCTCCAAGTCCAAACCCAACCAAGTGTCTGTGCTGCTCCTCACCCAGCTGATGGGTTCACTTCTACCAGTTTTCCTTGAGAATAAGTTGATCTGTGCCCTGGAAACAGAACCACATCTGCCTGCACGGCGCGTGGGTGGCGCAGGGGAGGTGGATTTGGAGGCAGGGCTGGGTGACAGTGGCACAGGGGCTGGGCAGGGGACCTGGAATGGCCGAGCCCCAGGGCACTGGTGTCCCTTTGGGCTGGGGAGGCACCTGTGGGGTATTCCTGTTCTCGTCCGTGCTCAGGGAGGGCTGGACGTGGAGAGGAATGGAATGTCTGCTGCTGAGGGACAGAGGGGATGCCCAGGCGGGCACAGGAGTGACCCCGGGGGGCGCCGGGGATGGTGCCCAGGTGAGTCCCGGGGGGCAATGCCCAGGTCTGTCCCGGGATTGTCCCAGCTCTACCCCAGGTCTATCCCAGGTCTATTCCCAGAGCTATTCCCGGTCTATCCCGGCTGTCCCTGTGGCCTCCGCCCGCCAGGGGGCGCTCGCTGCCGCGGGCGCCGCGCGCGGTCTCGCGAGAGCGGCTGCCGGAAGCGGAAGCGCGGGGGGCTCCTTTTTCCGGGCGGGCGGCGCGGCGGCGGCAGCGGGTGAGGGCCCGGCGGGAACATCCATGGCCATCCGGGCCCATCCGGGGCCATTCCCGGCCGGGACAGCGCGCAGCGCCCGGCGGGGTCGCTGGGGGGAATGCGGGGAGGGGCGCGGGTGGCTGTGGGCCCGCCCGGAGCTGTGGGGCAGCTGTGCCGGGCAGAGCTCGGGCTCCGGGGAGGGCTCCGACTCCTTCGGTGTGCGATTTGGGTATGGATTATTAAGTTAACAGCCCAGCCCGCAAGGGAGGTGCCAGTGCGTACACCTAGAAGTTGTGGAGTTGAGCAAAAGCATCCTTTGATTTAATTTGTCCTTTTAACTTAATTTACCCTTTAATTTAAAGTATGCTGTCCCACCGGGATAAGTGGTGCTCTGGCAGGCAGTCCTGTAGTGCGGTTGTTAAAGTTTAGGAAAAGCCAGAAGTGCCTTGGTTTGCAGGTGTGTTACCTGTGCTCTCTGGTGAGGCGCTTCAGTGGGGCAGGTCGAGTTCCCTCTGCGAGCCCAAAACACACATCGAGTTGATAAGTGAAGGCGATGGGACTGCAGGGCAGGGCCCGGGGCTGTGAGAACGGGGAGGTTTGCATCGGAAGGAGGGGGTGATGTGCACCTGTGTCACACACGTGTCTGTCACAGGGTTCGCTGTCAGTCGGGGAAGAGGCTTAAAGCTTCCTTGCAGTCCAGGCCATAAGGGTCTGTTAACCGGAGAGGGGGTTAAAAATCAGTCTAAAGTGCTTTTTTGTGCCCCGGCAAACCCTGTGGGCGGATGCGTGTGTGAGTTCTGAGCACCGCCCAAGCTGCTGTTCTTCTCTGTGCAGGCAAAATGAAGTTCAACCCGTTTGTGACCTCGGACCGCAGCAAGAACCGCAAGCGGCACTTCAATGCCCCTTCCCACATCCGCAGGAAAATCATGTCCTCGCCCCTGTCCAAGGAGCTGCGGCAGAAATACAACGTGCGCTCCATGCCCATCCGCAAGGACGACGAGGTGCAGGTACTCACTGCCCTGGGCCATGCTCTCACACGGGAAATCCTGGCTGGGTTTAGTTTGCAGGAGGAATTTCTTCAGGGAAAAGGGTTGTCAGGCATTGGCAGGGGCTGCCCAGGGAGGTGGTGGAGTCCCCATCCCTGGAGGTGTTCAGGGAATGACTGGATGTGGCACTCAGTGCTCTGGTCCGGGTGACAAGGTGGGGATGGGTCACAGGTTGGACTCTGTGATCTCAGAGGTCTTTTCCAACCTCAGTGATTTCTGTTTTCATCTGCAGCTTGTGCAGAAGGGAAGGACGAGGCAAATTCACGTTGGTGCTGCAGCAGTAATCTCTGTCTTGCAGAAATAATCCAAGATAATCTAGTCATGACTTGACCTTTTGTCAGGCCTGTTTTGTTTTCTTAAATTTACATCAGTGACGAAGAAGATACAAGGAACACAAGTGTGCTGACAGTGTGACTCCATTTCACTTACGTGCATTTAATATTGTGCTGGATTAACAGCTTTATCCAGTAAAGCACAAAACAGATTTGTTTCCTTTTTTATAGGCTATTTGCTGCCTGTGATATTTAAAAATTGGTTTGGAAATGAATCCAGGTTAAGTGGCTTTTTTTATATACAATGCAATGGTAAGTGAAAAATTAAGTTAAAAGCTGTTGAAGTTGAAGCTTTATGGCTGAAAATTTACAGAGCTCCTTCATTAGGGTTTACTGCAGGGAAAATGAGTGGGAAGCAGGTTCTGATCCATTATATTTTCTATTTTAGTGATGCAGAAATTTTCAGGTCACACTGGTGTGTGTGTGTGTGCGCAAAGAACAGAGTTGGGATTTCAAGCTGAGCAGCTCTGGTGTGCTGCTGGATCATGCAATAGTGGTCTATAAGACATGGTGGTTGTTCAGGGGGTGTTTTTGGAGCGTGGGTCAGTATGTTCCCTGTGTTGGTGTTTAGGTTGTCCGGGGTCACTACAAAGGGCAGCAGATCGGGAAGGTGGTCCAGGTGTACAGGAAGAAGTATGTCATCTACATCGAGCGTGTGCAGCGGGAGAAGGCCAACGGCACCACCGTCCACGTGGGCATCCACCCCAGCAAGGTACTGGGAGCTGGCATGTGTGAGCACAGCTGGGGGACACTGACAGACAGTGGTATGAGTAGAACTTGTTACCAAGTTCTGGGCCAATCCCACAGCGTGGGCAGCAGGGAAAGGGAGAATTCTGCCCCCTCAGGTGAGACCCCTCCCCTGCAGAGCTGCCTCCAGCCCTGGGGGCCCAGCACAGGAAGGACATGGAGCTGCTGGAGCGAGTCCAGAGGAGGCCACTGATGTGATTAGAGGGATGAAGCAGTTCTGCTATGTGGAAAGGCTGAGACAATTGGGATTGTTCAGACTGGAAAAGAGAAGCTTTGGGGTGACTGAATTGTGGCCTTCCATTACCTGAAAGGAACCAGCAGGAGAGATGGAGAGAGATTATTTACAAGGGCCTGAAGTGACAAGATGAGAGAATAGCTTCACACTGGCAGTAGATTTAGATTAGATACTGGGGAGCAATTCTCCCCTGTGAGGGTGATGAGGCCCTGGCACAGGTTGCTCAGAGAAGCTGTGGCTGCCCCATCCCTGGAAGTGTCCAAGGCCAGGTTGGATGGGGCTTGGAGCAACCTGGTATGTGGAAGGTGTCTCTGGCCATGGCAGGGGGTGGAATGAGGTGAGCTATAGGGTTCCTTCCAACCCAGGCCATCCTGTTGATTCTGTGAATAACAAATGGAGATGCTGCAGCATTGAGTGGGTGATAAACTAAAATGAAATGTTAACAGTGTCATGAATAGAGAAGTGAGTTGACACCAGTACCTTCTCTCTGTTTCTAGGGCTAGAAAGATAAAATACTTCGAAGAGTTGCTGTTTTTAAACCCTGGAATAGATCATTCGGAATGACCCTTCATCTTTGCTATGTGGCATTTTCACTGAGGAGTGTTAGAAATGTTTAAATAGATGCTCAGAATCAGGATTTGTTCTTGTGGGCTGTTGTGGACTAAATTCTTCTGAATCTGGTTTTAGCCTGAAGTGTTTAGAGTCTGAAAACCAGGCAAAGCCTGTTTAGATCATAACAGGAAACATTTCAAGCTAAACAGATCCACTCGCCAAAACCTGGTTTGAAGCAGATTAATTTAGTCTGCTTCAGCCTTGCCATGTGGGCACACAGACGGAAGTGTTGGTGGAAAAAATCCAGTTGTAACAGGTTTTCTGCTGTAAATGGTGGTGTGTTCAGCAGAGGAAGAGCAGAATTATTCCAAAACAACATCACAACTTGTGTGCAGCAACAACATCTGATGGACAAGGTGACATTGTGGTGGAGCCAGTGCACATATTTGTGTGGTGAATAGCAGTGAGAGAAATCGAACTCTGGTTCTTTATTTCTGGGAAAGTTTTTATTAATTGGGAACTAGACCTTGGAAAAGCTTTGCATAAAGCTTCTGGTTATTAATGCAAGACAGATGTTTTGTTACAGACTTGCAGTGGGCTGTATGAACAGTTTGTACCCTCTGCTTGGTAAAGAGGTGGGAATTACAATTAAGAGAGACCTAAATACACAAGGAACTGAGGGGGAGTGTGCAGACCTGCTGCCACCTGTATGGGATTTCTAGAATTCGATTGTCAGTTGTATTTTTAACTATTGCTTTCAGTTATACCAACACATTTATTTCTTGATTCTGTGATTCAGGAAAAACACTGAAGGTTTGTTTTGGGCTAGAAATCAGAACTTCAGTTTGCTGCTGCTTTGTCTGCAATCCCATCAAGGCTGTGGCAGCGAAGGGTCTGCACAATTTACCCTTTATGTGTCAGTCATATTTGATAATCACAGCTGTTTTATAGCTGATGTTCTTTGAAGTGTCTTTATAGTCACTGTAGTACTTTGTTGCCTTTGTGGTGGGGGGATCAGCTCTCCTGTGTTTCAGGTAGATGTGATATCCACCATATTTGAGCAGAATAATGGATATCAGATTTCCTTCAGAGTCATTACTATGTAGTTAAATACCAATTCAGCTGCTCTTTGTGCAGTGTTTTGGCTGTGCATTGAAACAACTATCCATATACTCTGATCCCTGAGCGTGCCTGGGAAAATTGTGGAACCAAATGAGATAATCCATGGGAATAACAGTTGAGTGCCAGGGGTGGCCTGCCATGAGTCCATTGGGTTACTGTCCTTAACTCTGCAGGGACACTGAATTCCTTGTCCTCTCTCCAGGTGGTGATCACCAGGCTAAAGCTGGACAAGGATCGGAAGAAGATCTTGGAGCGCAAAGCGAAATCCCGCCAGGTTGGGAAGGAGAAGGGCAAGTACAAGGAAGAAACGATCGAAAAGATGCAAGAATAGATGGTTCCTGTTTGACACCATTAAAGAACTGCTAAAACTCAACCTATTGTGTGTCTTCTCATATAGAAGGTCTTGATTCAGTGTGTCCTGCTCAGCCTTTATTCCTTCTCGTTGTGACTATGTAAAAAATACTCCCACTAAATTAAAAAGCTTTTGCTTTTAATAAAACTAAAGGTTTTATCCCTATAAAGGAGTACTTCAGCCAGCCTTAGAAAGAGCAGTTCAATCCTGAAAATACACATCTAACAGCCATTGTACTTCTGGCTCTTCCACGGATCTTTAACATTTCCTTAGATGTGTTCATGTTTTTAAACAAACATACTAGTTCTGTGCATTGTATATATTTAATATTTTATTGGACATTTGAAGTAAGCTATTGCTGGCCATGCATCTCTAATCCTCTTAAATTATTTTTCAATAACTGTCTTACGAATTTGACAGTAAAAGATGACATTTTAGAGGTTTACCAGGCATGTTGTGGCCCAACACAGGCACTGAATTTGCTGTGTGATCTCTTCAGGCCTTCCATTAATTGTAGAGCTTAAGGATGGGGAGGTTTATCACCAGTGCTCATGAGATAGAGCTGACTGGTTTGAGAAGGGTAGGGTGAAGCAGCCTCAGTACTGCTGCTGGTGCTGTTTTGGATGAACTCTTCAGTAAGAGGAAGTTCTTTTTACCACTTTATACCTAAATGATTGAGAGCTGCTGTGGTGTGTTGAAAGTTAAGAGACTGGCCCTGCAGCTAAGAGACTTCACTGTCTCAGTGAGTGACTCCCCTCATTGCTGAGACAGAGGGAAAGAAATCTTCCTGAGCAACACTGGGATCTGAAAAATGGGATGCTGTGAATGGAGAAAAATTGCACTTGTGTTTGGGAAGTCATTCATAAGCTTTGTTGGGCTTTGAATGGGCTTCTCATGCAGGCTCAGCAGTTTTGTCCCTCCAGTTCATGCTGCTAATCCCAGGTATCTTTGCCTTGAGTCAGTGCTTGAGGAAGTCCAAGGAATCCCTTTGCTGCTGGGACCTTTGCTGGTGTGGGTCTGCCCCAGGGGATCCTGCCCCATGTCCCCAGTTCCCTGAGGAGCTCAGAGCCAGCCCTTACCCAGCAGGAACTCTGTCTCTTACCCAACAGCCTGTTTCTCCTGGGGTCTGTGGTTATGAATGGGGAACAGAGATGTTTTAGCACTGGCTGGGTAACAACCAGGGCCGTGATGTGGTGCAGGGAGCCGAAGGGTGAGCCGGAGCCCAGCACTCCTCGCTGGTTCTGGGGCGCCAGGAGGCCGGCAGAGGCTTTGGGGTCCTGCTGAAATATTTCTGTGAAGATGTTGACACGTTTAAACCATCATCATGGCTTGGCTTCATGAAGGAAGATTTGGGAAGGGCTCTACCCACGCTAGCTACCAGCATGCTGGTGGCTAAAAAGGCCAGTGCGAGATAGGCAAGTCTGACTGCATAAGGCACAGTGGAAAGACTCCAAGGGCTGTATTGGTGAGGCACGGTTCTTCCTGCATTGCCTTTTTCCCTCAAGACTGATTCTGCATGTGATCTCAAAGGAAGCAGCAGCGTTATGGATGGTGTGTCTCCATTTGTCCCGACTGGAGGCCAGAGCGGACCACTGATGGTGGTCAATATGGCCAAGGCTGAGGTGTTTCAGGGAGTCCTTGTCTCTCCTCTCTTGCAGCAGCTGGTGGTGAGTTCTCCATAGAGCACAACCTTAGGGAGATGATGATCCCCCATACCGGAGACGTGCCCTGCCCAGCGCAGCTGCGTCCTCAGCAGCGTGGCCTCCATGCTGGTGATCTCTGCCTGCTCCAGGACAGACACATCCATCACGCGGTGCGTGCTTAGGATCGTGTGGAAGCGCTGGAGGAGCCGCAGGCGGTGGCGGCCGGTGCAGACCCGCGGTGCAGCACGGCGGCCCTGCAGGCACCGCTGTCCGCTCGTCCCCGCTGTCCGTGTGACCCGCCCCGCGCGCCCCCGCCGCGCGCGCCC
>VWZF01001774.1:902864-915216 GCA_013396755.1 Sclerurus mexicanus | reverse complement strand
GCGCGGCCCCGAGCGCGGCCATGGCGTACGGCGGGCTGGCCGTGCCCATCGCCGTCATGAGCGTCTTCTGGGGGGTGGTCGGCGGCGTCCTGCCCTGGCTCGTCCCCAAGGGCCCGAACCGCGGGTGAGTGTGCGGGGGGTGTGCGGGGAGGCCCCGGCCGAGGCTCCCCGCGGGCGGGCGCGGCCGAGCGGTGCCCCCGCAGCCCCTCACGGGGTTGGGTTTTCGCCCGAGGCCTCGGCACAGGCTGCCCGGAGGAGCTGTGGGTGCCCCCTCCCTGGAAGTGCCCCAGGCCAGGTTGGATGGGGCTCTGGCCAACCCGCTCTGGTGGGAGGTGTCCCTGCCCATGGCAGGGGTTGGATCTGGGTGAGCTTTAGGGTCCCTTCCAGCCCAAACCATCCTGTGAAACCCTTGCAGGCACAGCGCCCTGTGTCAAGGAGGTTCGTTGTTAGTCAGGTGGTATTCGAGCAGTAACTTCCTCTTTCCTTCCTTGCGTGACCTTTACTAACTCACTCCACCATCCTCTAGCTTCACGCTGGGTGAGGCTGGAGAAGTTGCTGTAGGAGATCGCGGTTGTGTGTTAAATGTGTGCTGCTGCCCTTGCAGCTGAGGGCGGCAGTGGGACATCTAGGCAGAGGGTGTTCCTGCAGTGATTGTGCCTGCCCAGATTAAAAAGCAGACAGGTTTTTGTCTTTCTCTTTTCCCTAGGAGATAATGACTTCTTAACATCTCTTCCTTTCTCTGACACCCCCTCTACTCCACAGGTACCAACTGTCTTTTCTCTCAGTTGTTTGTCTAAACCCAGAGGAATATTCCTCAAGATCTGATGCTTACTGCCTCACTTTGAAGCCTTTTATGCCTGGAAACTTGTCTGTCCTCAGAAATACCTTGGAGCTCTGTCTTCAGGCATGAAAGTATGAGAAATACGTGGGTCACCTACAGATGTCATATCATTATTCCAAAGTGTGATTGTTTAACAAGTATGAATAGAGCACTTCTGTGTTCTGATTCTACAGCAATACCTTGTAGTCTGTTCCCTTCCCATCTTCTTAAAAAAATTAATGCAAAGCCTATTTCTGAATAGGATTGTTCTTTTTCTTACAGAAGTGTAAACTTCAACTGACCTAAGAATTCCTGAAGGTTAATCCAGGCTGTGTTTGCCTTGTAGCATTTGTTTGAAAGTTGACAAAGTGGATGTATATTGATAGGTAAAAAATATTGAAGCTATTATGTCACAAAAGGGCTGGAAGTTACTGATCTACCATAAGTTTTTGTTACTCAGTTGGGGGAGGAAATACGTAGAAGGAAATTATTTTTTATAACTTAAAAAGAAAGAAACCCTCCACTTTGCCACTGAGTTCCATGAGCTGCAGAGGTCACTGTTAGAAATTGTCATTTCCTTTCCTCCCATTTCAAAACCGTCTGTGTGTGTAGCTGCAGTTTTATCATGTTCAATTTCAAGAGCTTTGTTCTTCCTTCTTTTCAGCTTCACTGTGGTTTCTGACACAGTTCTCTTTCAGCGAGAAAGGAAAATCTTACACTGCAGATCATTTCACGTGGCTTTAAGATTCTATTTTGTATTCATTTTGTAAAACCTTAATTTGTTCTATAAAATTGAAAGTTGTAATTTGATACTGAAATTTCCTGTAAACAGAATTCTGCAGATGAAGAAAGTGTTTATTGTGTACAGTAATATCTAGTTTCAGTAGTTTACTGTACTGGCAGAGTTGGCTGTGAAATGGAGCAAGGGCACTTGACTGAATCAGATTTTGCTCCTCTTCACAGTGATTTTTGTTAAATACAGCTGTGCATTTCTGTTTCCAGAGCTGTGTCAGGCCTTTTGCAGAGTCTGCAGTTTACTCAGCTGGAAGAAGTCAGAACACTCATGTTGAGTCATCTTTCATATGATCAAAGTTAAACTTATTCTTGTTTGCTGGGATTTTTTTTTCTGATGTATCTTGTGGTCAGTCACAACATGACACCTGATCAGCTGTTTCTCTCCTTCCTCATTGCAGTGTTATCAACACAATGCTGGTGACTTGTGCTGTTTGCTGCTACCTGTTGTAAGTATAAATAATGTCTTGCCTCCTAAGCAAGACCCCAGTTCTGATGTTCTTGCCTCCAGTTCTGATGTAATCAAAAGTTCCTTTTTTATCACCTCAGAACTTTCAGGAAGAAGCTTTTTGAATGTGTCACAGAGATTTAGACGTATGGTGTTCTTTGACAGCTCTTAGAATTCTTAATTCTAAAGACCTGCAATGTGCTGAAGGAAACATTTTCACATTGGAAAACATTGAATTAAAATGAACCCAAATTCCTTTTGTTATCCTCTGACATATAACTGTGAACTGTGCTCTGTGAGGACTCGATATTCCTCCTCTCCAGTTCACTGCCTCATTTGCTCACCAGTATAATGGCACTTGCTCAATTCTAGGATTTTTCTCATTCACGGGCTGGTTTTTTGCCTTTTTCCTTCTTTATACCTTACACTGATTTCTGAGGTGTTACTAATTCAAACCTACTGAAGAGTTTTGCCTTTAGTTTGATTGAATTTATTCTGGAAATGTGGTAGAGCGGTGGGTGGAAAAACTTCTGCATGGGGGTTTTTTTAGTAGTACTTTGATATATTAAGACCATTTCTGCTTAAGTGCACAGTATATTTTGAGCATGCCTCTTTTCTGTAGGAGATTTAGTAGCAATAACAAAGTGACTTGCTGAGAGCTCCTCATATCGTGTTATATATCAGGAGGTAAGCTGTAGTTGGAGTCTGCAAGAGAAAGTGTTCTTGCTTTCTCCCTCATTTTAATTACTCTAGGAACTTCGTTTCTAAAAGAAAGTGCTATGCAGAAATAACTTGGAAAGAATTTGTTATGGAGAGTAAGTTGGTAAGAGTCTGGTTCGATCTCAAGGGTTAACTTGTAATAAAAATCATTGCTTAGAGTCCCATTTGAACCTCAGTAGTATTTGTACTTTCCTGAACTATTCAATCATTATTTATGCTACTCAAAGCAGCCTAGTATTCATATTTAGAGAAATGCATCTCTATTCTCAAGACTCATTCTGAACTGGCAGCCAAAGGCCATATTATTGGCATGTTCCAGGAGAGGCCTGTTTGGTACCAAGTTGGGTTCAGGCTTATAAAGGTTTAGTTTAGCCTAATAATGTGATACTCAGGTATTATACAGGTGAGGTCTTTTTAAGATTTATATCCTTTTTCAGAGCATTTGATCGATGAAGTCTTAAGAAATCATTCTATTGGTTAACTGCTCTGTGTTTTATATCCATGACAGTTTTTAAAATAAAGTTTTGCGAGTGGATATAGAAACTTGAGAAGAGCTTTGCAGTGCAAGCAGCTTAAATTTGGGACTGAAATCTGGGGATCTCTGTGCTATGAAAGTCTCTTTGCCTGCACGTAAAGTATGCAGCAACCCAACCTCACAGCAGGTCCCAAATGCTTGGCTAAGAAAGGACAGCTTTTTGGTCATCTTTACTGGGTTAGTGCACTTACTGGAGCCTGAACTGGGTGGTGGTTTTTTCCTTAGGGGGAGGGTTGTTATGGTTTTAAGTTTAAAGTTCTACCTTGTTTTTTTCCTACAGAAATAATGTCCTACACTTCTAAAATTATTGAAGTTTAGGGTTTCTTCTCCTTACTGTTTGAAGAAGGACAGTTTCCTTGAAGTAGAGGCCACGTGGCATCTGCAGCATCCTCTGCATTATGATGTGGAATGTATTTGTTGTAGAATTTAATTACTTTCAGCTGAATGCTGTGAACTCTTCAAATGTACAATGATATCTCACTTGTAACTTTAGTGGATTTTGTATCTAAACAGACCCATTACAAATCCTAGTGTGATTAACATGTTTTATAATCTGTTCTTGCATGTCCAGTGAAGGGATTCTTTGGTAATTTCGTAGGCTTTAACTTGTTCTCTGAATTCCCTTTGGCCTTCTCCAATTATACCTCGAAAAAAGAATCAGCAAAAAATTAGGATGTTTTAAGCCTTCAGTAGTTGTACCCAACCACATAAATGACATTTGTAGTGTATACTTGCCAGAATGCAACAAAAAGCAGATTTTTCTTCTCATGTTCCAAGACAGAACTTGCCTCATCACATAGTCTTTATTTTTTTTTATTCATTTATTCTGTATAAAACTGTAGAACAGCCCTTGTTGGAAAGGACCTTGAAAGATCATCTGGTCCAACTTTCCTTCCTTCTGTTTTATTCAAACATATGGGAGTTTGTTGTTCCCGCATCCTCTTCCTTTTTGGTGGAGGAGGCACTGAAAACATTTCAGACCTTAGTTTTGGTGACTAAAGAAAGACACTAATTCTTCATACCAGTCTTGAAGGAAACTCACAGGCTGGTTTCTGAGGATTCTTCCTTAGATATGTTTGGATTAAAATAATTCCTCTTGTCCCAGGTATGGTCTTCTGTATTTGTGTGTCCTTAGCAGGTGGCTGGTGCTATTATCTACTTCTTTGTAGTGTTTAAAGCTCTGCTGGACCTACTTTCGTGGTCTATGAATGATCCTTCCAGTTGAAAATAGGAAAAACCAATTTCCTGTCTTCATTAAACACCACTTGATTGACAAATTGATTTTCATCAGACTGAATTTGTGCTAACAAAATTTCAAGTCAGTCCCGTTTCAGCTTAAAGCTGTCTCTTCTGTGTTTAGATTTAATAGTAGTAATTTTGAATAACCATATTGATTGTATGGTGTTAATATGGTTGTTCTATAGAAGATATTTGCATGGATAAGTGCCTGATTTGTGTATGGATCCTATACTCAGCAGCCTTTTGAAGGAGAATATACAACCTGATAAAATAGAAGGCAAAGTCTAAGGAGTTACTGCTGCAGAAATTATAGGCTACACCATATTGTGAGGTACTGTCAAAGCCTACATCTGTTTTGCTGTTTATAAAGGAGTTCCTGAACAGTACCGTGATGTCCTAACAGAGGGCACGGTACTTGGGAAATGGTATTATTTGCTACTGATTCTAACAGGATTAAAATATGGATGCCCAAATTGACATTTAAACAGATAGCAGGACCTTAATTTGCAACACAAGCACAGACAGATGGCAGTTATGGTGGAAAGACCTTTTAAAATTTTTTTCTGGTACAACAGAAGGGACTTTAATTTCCTTGTCTGAGCTGGGTAATTAACAGTAACTGTTCTAAGTGGGATCTGGTAGAATTTAAGGGCCTGTGGGTGGCTGCTTTTAGCAGCTCTGGAACATTGCACGTTGGATGCAGAGGTTTGTTTTACTCTGAATGCTGCATTTTGTTTTGTATTGTCATGAGGGACTATTGTATAAAGCAGCATAGCTTAAGCAAAACATGGGAAAAGCTTTTCCATGACTTATCTTGAATGCAGGGGAGTTGTAGACTGTTTTAAATTACCAGGTCCTCACAGAGCAGGAGGAGGAATGTACTATTGCCCTAATGTCACTGTGGCTCAGAGCTTGGGTATCCAGCATGGCCCCAACAAATGCCTTTTGAAAACTGCACAGTGCTTTTCCTAAAGCCTGGTTACATAGGTTGATATTCTGAATGTGTTCCCAGCTCATTTAATTCACAGCCATGCTGGGCCTGAACTTGGGAAGCAGCAAGAGGTGAGAGATTTGTGCGTGGAGTTCCTTCCTGCTGTACAGTGAGAAAGAATAATGTGCTTTAACAGGCTTTTAGTGTTCCTACCCTCCTCCCACTTGTGTTACTTCAGGATGCTGAAGGCAGATGGCACAGTGCTCTGGCACCTTTCGATGTGTCTGTTGTATCTGAAAATTAACCCTCGCAAAATAAATTCTGTGATAATTTTAAGAGCTAATTTGCTTTTCCCTTAAGTAGATTGAATACAGTGATTAACACGGTCTCAAAATACATTGTTGTAACTGCTTTGGATGGCAAAGTAGAAACGTGTCAACCTAAAGGTTGTTGTCTATTCTCAGAGGTGTCCTGCTGATGTTTTAATTCCTCTGTGGAGCCTGCTATGTATTCCAAGGCTTGTGTGACTGATGGGCTGCTGTAGGCTCAGCTTCTTGTTTTAACTGGAGTTCTACTCTGTGCAAAACTGAAAGGGGCATTGCAAATAAATATTTGTAAATTGTAAGAGGATTGATGTGTTTTCTCTAAGTCTGACCCACATCTTTTGCCTGTGGCTGTTCCAGGCGTTTTGCAGCCGACCTGCACTTGGTTTGCTGGTCGGAGCATCAAGGTTTGTGTGGAATTTTCCATGACTGCCTAAGCACTCTGGTACATTTGTTGCAGCTCCCATTACAAAGCTGTTCTGCTTTTTCTCCTCCTTACAAAGCATTCTAGAAATAGCAGACAGATGAGCCAGTGTGTTCACTAAATGTGTTTATATAGTTAGTATTTAACATAGATTTAAATCCATGGAAGCATCCATTGCTCTCTCTGACTCTTGTAACATTTACAAAGCAAATACATCTTTTAACAGTGGAATATTTATTTCTGTTTAGCTTTCCTGGATATTTTCCACAAACTACATTCCTCTTGTTCTCAGTTCTGGCTGTGGCTTCTGCAGCGTTAATTTGTCCTCTGCTCCGATGACAAGGCTGCTCTGCTCAGGGTCTGGGGTTTGTTCTCATATTGGGTTTGTTCTTGTGGGGTTGTTTTTTTGATCTTTTTGTGTGTGTGTGCTCCTATAGCATTGTACCCTTTTTGTACCCTTTTGCTTCAGGTCCCTGTTTCTTGACCTCTGAGCTAGGTTTAAATTCACTTCTGTTCAATCTCTGAAAATATACCGTGTCTGCAAGGACGGGCTGTCATGCACTGAAAAGCAAATGAGAGAGAGGACGTTTCTCAGAGGTTTTTGTTTAAGGGATGCTTCAAAGGCACTGAAAAAAGGTCTGTCTCTTTTATGTTTCTGTCTTCTGAGCCCACAGATACCTGAGTCTCATGTGTCTCAAAACACTTTCCTGTCAGAGGAAAAGTATGAGGGAAGTGCTGTCAGGTGGCTTTGTGTTGCTTTAAATTGAACAGGACGATTTATTTCAGTTGCAGAAAGATTTGGTGCCATAACTTCATTGCTGGTGTCTGGTCCTTGTGGATGAACTTGAGTAGAATTTTTATTTGTTACTAGACCTTCTTGAAAATGGTCTTCTCTGCCAGTCCTTGTGCTTTGGACAAACCTTTCCATTATCATAAGCTTTGTCATTTGGCTGATGTTCTCTCTGTTGGGTTTGGGGGTTGTCTTGCAGTTGGCTGATTGCGATTCTGGCTCAACTCAACCCTCTCTTTGGGCCGCAGTTAAGCAATGAAACAATCTGGTATCTTAAATTTCACTGGCCTTAAGGATATCTGTCCTCCGCAGCATTTATTCACTAGGTGAGTATGATCTGATTTATTATTATGCTTGTATTTATTGTGGATATATGGTATGTTAAAGCTTCAGGAGAAATTGAACGGTAGTGTAAGCCATGTGATCAGAACTGCTGTAGCTCTTTTGCAGGAGAAACCTGTCTATAGGCTGCAACAAAACATGTTTTGGATGTTAATCTTGACTGGATATGTGAAAATTTTGAGCTGAATTCTTTATATTTATTTTTCTTTCTATCCTGTTACGTAGTGCTGTGTTCAGGGGCTTGTAAGGAGTACAAAACATTTCTTCTAAAAAGAAATAAAAATTGGGCTGAGGTGTTTTTTGATAGCTAGCATAAGTGGGTTTCCTAATCTTGAACAATTGTTAAACCTCTCCTCAAGCCTACTACCATTTCATCTAAGACCTGTCCTGATTTCCAAGGCAACCTACAGTTGCCCTCATTCATCTGAGAAGTCAGAGTGAGAACAGTGATTAGAATGTTCTTTATCTCCTGTCAATATATAGCACTAACCCTGAGTTCACAGCTGGCTGGTTTATTATGTTTTTAATGACAGCCCGTGTGCAGCTATAATCCCAGGTGAGCCTGGCAGTTGCTCTCTGGGCTGTGCTGCTGGAATGTGGTTATTGCAGTTCCTGGGCTTTCTGACAGTGCCAGCAAAAATAAAGGGTTGTTCGGAAAGTGCCCTGGTGCTGTGGGGTTTCTCCAGAACAGCAGCATTTGGAACTGAAGGTTCAAATGAAGGAAATGTGGAAACAAGCACCCATGATTTTAGTTTTTATGCTGGTAACTGAATACTCAGATACACTTAGTTTTTTACCTGGGTTGTTTGGGTTTTTTGTCCCTTTAACTGCCTACCCCTACTGCCTTGCTGGTATTGCTTCTGTTCACAGCAGTCCAGTACAGCAGACAATGACAGCTGATGTTATAGCTCAGTTAAATGCTGTCTGTAAAGTGTCCTGGACACTTAGATTGAAGCAAAGATCCACTGTTTCAAAGAACGCTTCGTGTGAACCATGTTGTTGTCGGACTGGAGGCATTTGTATGTGTCTGCAGCTTCTTTTAAGCACCAAGCAGAACCTAAAGGTAGAGTTGGCCCTACTTCAAGTCGAGGCCTGTAATTAGCTAAGTCAGTCAAGCAGGATTTCCTAGCAAAATTTCACGGTTCGTGTGTTAACATATAATTAGTGAGCTAAAACAGAGAACAGTGTATTTTGGTAATGAGCATACAGATCCCTGAATCCCATAGGGTGATTCAGTTGCCTGGGATCTTGAAATGTAGTTATCTGGACAAGTGGATGCCTTGGATATAAAAATTTGGCTTCGTGGTCTGTGTGTTGAAATCAGCAAGGACAGCCTGGAGATGAGATACAACTCCTAAGACTCTTAAGTGACTGCTAAAAAAATCAGGTCTTTCCCCCTCCATTTCGGTGAAGGATTTTCCAAAGAATTGAAGTTAAGTTTGTACTGAGGAAGGGAGGGAAGTAGTATGTTCAAACATAGGCAAAGAGTTCGTGAGAGCTGCAGTTTTTAAACTTACTAACAGAATATGACATCTGCATAGCACATGCAGTCATTTGTTTTAACCTTTGGTGCACCTGATTTAATGGGATTAATTTTGGAATAAGGTTTTGCTCTCTGTGAAAAAGAATGGTTTGAAAAAGTAAAAGCATATAATAATCCTCAAATATCTGTTCTTTTTTTGCTAGAAAGGTGCTGCCGCAGGACACACCACTCTACATGGTCTTGTTTTAATTCCATAGTGTTGAGGGAAGTGCTCCATATCCTGTCCTTCCTCCTGTGTGCTCTGCATTTGGAGCCTCCTGTGGAATTTGACTAGACAGGAGCTGTGAATTAGATTCTACCCAATAAGAGTTGGGATATATGTCTCTAACTGCACAGATTCCCATAAATAGAGCAACCAGTTAATTTTGCCTTTTAGGATGTGCTTTTCCAGCACTAAAGGTAGACATACTATACTTTTTTCTGCCTTCTGTTTCTTTCAGTTGAGGTTTGGATGAATTAGTATGGACAGTGCAAAGAGGATGAAGTACTGACTCCCAGAGTGGAGAGATCTTATTTAAAAACAGGAATGCTCTAAGCAAATCCATTTTATTTTACCAACTGAGCAAACTGAATATGCTCCAGTGAGCTCCTCAGGTTCTAGTGAGGAGCTCTACATACGCTGACTGATTGATCACTGGATGCTGTTACAGCAGTGAAAACATGCTGGTTCAATAGTTGTTCTACCGGCTTAGAATGTAACTACAACTACTTGCAGTAACTCCAGAAATGAAACTGTCAAGAAAACATCCGCAGAGATGAATTATCTACAGTTCTTGACCATTTCTCAGTGTGTTTGTGGGATGGAAATAGTTGTGGTTAACAACCAGGTCTTCAGTTAGTAAATTGTCTCCATGGAAAGGAATAATGAAATTGTCTCTTGCTTTGCAGGTAAAGAAGAGATTTCCTCCAGATGAAAAACTCCACTGACCCAAAGATGCCCTTTACATAACTGGTTGGATACCAAGCCTGCAGTAATGCCTTAACCTTTCTATTGTGCTTCAAGTGGCTTGTTCAAAGCCCTCTATTTTTCCTACTATACCATTTAACAGTGTGCCTAATGCAATTTATAGTCCTCTTTGGTACTGTCAAGTTTTGACTGTTAACTCCAGATGTGATGAAAATTTCTAAAGTTTTTACGGGTCATAGAGTAATTTCCTATTAATTTTCCTCACACTTAAGGAACACTTTATGTATCTTGCAGGTCTTAGATTGTCTGTCATTGTGCTGTTCACCCCTGTTCTGTTTGCGCTTGACAAAAATGTGTGCAATAAACTGTATGAGAGGAGAAACAGTGGTGCCACGTGCTGATGGCATATTTTTCTTCCATATGAGTTGTATTCCTGAGAAATTTGGTCTTAAATTTCTCATGCCTGGAAATAAAACTAATCCTCTGCTTTATACAAAGTGTTCTTGTGCCATGTTTAACTGTTACAATGTGCCTTTCTGTGGGTTTAATCAGATAGTTATAGCTGAGCTGAGGAAACTTAGATGATGGGGTGGGAACGGATCTAGCAAGTCATTTGCCAAGGAGTAGCTTCTGAGGATATAAATGCTGCTGCATGCACTGGAGCCTTCATGAATGCTTCCTTACCTCCTTCCATCATGTCCAGACAAATTGCAATTATTTCTTGCTGTGTTTCATTGTTACGCTCAAGGGCATAATGGAGTAGTTCTTTTTCTTTTCCCTTTTCCTCTTGGATAGCACCCTTCACTTGGCATAGGGCTCATTAGTATACAGGAAATTCCAAGATCCTGACATGTAACTTGCAGTGATCAAAAACTGGACAGTGTGAATTGCAAAAGAAGGAAGAATGTGCCCATTATTACAAATAAACATAGCAACTGTTGGGACTAGAATAGTGGATTTTTTTGTTACATTACCTTCTACTGAGAGGTATATTTTACCATGCAAGCATTGTACACCATCATGTTCTACAGTCTGTAGCAAAGAGTTCCTAAGAAAATTGAAACCAAATGATCTTAGAAAAACTCAAGTGGCTGTTTGGATTTTTAAGTGTGTGAAGAATAAGATATGTTTACATTGTATAAAGAGGGGGGTAGAAATACTTCAGGACGTTGACATATTTGAATATGCAACAGATTTTAAAATATATTGATCTACTTGTCATATTTACCCTAAAGTGAGATATCCAAAAAGGAAACACTCAGTGACAAACAGTGCTGTTACTCTATTGTATTACCACTTCCTTTAACAACCTTTCTATTTTAGGTTCTAAGCTATCACTCGCTGGAGAAGAAAGAATTAAAACGGAGTTCCCATGGTGTGTCTCACTGTTGGTGAACTTAATGGAAAGAGCTATTCCAAGCCTGGACAAACAAGCCTTAGAGCAATTTTCACTTAGATGCTTCCCAGACAGAAATTCCCCTTTTTCAGAGTGGTTAATATTTCCTCTGAAGCAGATGTCAGGTAGTGGTGTGCCCAAAGAAGCTGAAAAAATACTGTTTTGTCTCTGTTCTGCTCAATGTTGTGTGACCTACTGTCTGCATCGTGGCTGTGGAATGGTGTCCATCTGTGCCAGAAATTAACAGTTCTTTGGATAATTTCTTCTTTTTTGTTTGCATGACTGCAGGAAATTAGAGCAGATTCAGCCACTTGCGTTTAACAAACAATGCAGATACCAAAGCCTTTAACCTCTCGGTTTTGTGACAGCATAAGAATACAAAATGTTTAAGTATAAATGAAGGAAGCTTGTGGTACTTGCAATAGAAAACGTGTGTCTGCAGTGAAACGTAGTTGGGGGGAAAGTAAAAAATTAATAAGACTAAGGAAACTGGCTCCATAGTCAGGTCTTAAAGACTTTTAAGTCATAAACAGTGACAATGTGTAGAGCAACAGTCTAGGTAATTTGAAATGCTTGTAACTGCTTTTGTTGAGATTGTTCAGTAAATTCAAATATCTGCATCTCCGCCCCTCACAAGAAGTTGTCCTGTAGAGTTAATGGAAGTTTACTTTTCCTCTGCTGTAAATCTTGGAAGCATTTTAGGCTTGTGAAGGGCTGAGTCAATGTCAGAGGTGGGTGGCCAGTCCCTTGTTTCCAGAATTAAGTGATACGGAGTCTCTAGGGCAAAAGAAGAAATGCAAAAAGTTATCTGAACGACAAAAGAAAGGTTATTTTCAAATAGCAAGATAAGAATGGCTGGATCTATTTTTTATTGTTTTTATAAGCAGTAATTTCTGCAGTTGTGTCTTCAGCAGTCTGGGCCAGCTACCTGTCACCGTGAAAGGTGGTTGTGCGGGTAGCTGGAGACGGTAGGAAAAGTACTGAGCTGCAGATACAAGACGGGTGGATGGCTGAAGGGGGTAAGTACGCGGGCAGGATCGCCGGGCAGGGCCGCGGGAGGAGCGGCCGCCGCTGCGCCGGCCGCGCTCTGTGCGCGGGCACCCGCCCGCCCGCCTTAAATACCCCCCACGCGCCGCGCCGCC
>VWZF01001774.1:811532-902022 GCA_013396755.1 Sclerurus mexicanus | reverse complement strand
GGGGGCTGTCCCCCTCCCGGGGGTCGGCAGCGGCCCGGGGCGGTGCCCGCGAGCGGGGGTCTTGCTCCCGGCCCCTGCTCCCTGCCCGTTCCCGCAGGTTTGGGTTATAAAACACCGGGGGGTTCCGCAGCAGCCCCACGGGGGTCCCGGCGTGTCCCCCACACGCGTGCCCGACTCCTCTCGGCGTTTGGGTTAAGCTCACTCGGGCTCCGGGCAGCTTGGAGAAAGCCCCTCGTGTCACCGAGGAGTGAAAACTGAACTTCATTTCCCCTGTGTCCCGAGGGTGCCCAGCCTGGACGATATTCCAGCATCGCCGCCGTGTCCTCCCCTCATCCCTGTCAGCCCCGCTGTGCCTGAGCCCGTGTCACTGACAATTTCAGTGTCACACTCCGTGTTTTTCAGGCTTCTCCGTGCAACAGGCTGAACAGCTTCGAGCATTCAGCTCTGCCAGCTGAAACGTGCAATTCTTGCTTAAAGCAATCATAGTCTTGCTGTTGCTGCCACTCGAGGGGTAACTCGTTGAAATCACGCAGGACATAACCTGCAAAACAGAATCAGATTCTTGGATTATCTTTCACATGCTTCTAAGTGTTTTAAAGATTGGGATTATAATGTCTCTGGGCTAAGGTTGCTCAACCAAGGGCTTCTGAGCATCCGCGTGGAGAGGGTTAGTTATGATTATTAAACATATGTTTTCATAGTCAAAAATTACAGAAGGGGCACACACAGGTGCTTTAGAAACCTGGTCGATATTTATTGTTGGCAACTTAGGTGAGAAGTCAGAATTTGCATGGCAAATAAATCATAGAATGGTTTGGGTTGCAAGGGACCTTAAAGATCATCCAGTTCAGCCCCCTGCCATGGGCAGGGACACCTTCCACTAGTCCGGGTTGCTCAGGGCTCCGTCCAGCCTGGCCTTGGACACTTGCAGGGATGGGGCAGCCAGAGCTGCTCTGGGTCCGATTGTTTTTGAAGGAAAAGTTTCTTGCACAGGAGACACCTTGGTGAGAGTTCTTTTTAGAGGCATGAAAATAATGACTCTGGGGCCTCATGCAGTGTCCGTAGCCAGTAGTTTACCTGAGCCAAGAAAGAACTGTCCTGTGTTTGATGGGAGTATTCCCTGATAAGAGCAATCTGCAGCAGAGGCATCAGGCCATTGAGCATCCTCCCCGTGTGTTTTTTAAATAATGGGAGAGGCAAACAGCTTTGTGAAGGGCAAAGGTTTGAAGTCACTTCAGCATTAGCAGGAATTAATTGAAACAAATAAAAGCTTTTGTCCAACTAATAGACTGATAGTGTGGGATAAGTGAGGGAACCCAGTGTTTTAGATTTCCGTGGCCTGCAGGTCAATGCTGTGTGGTTTGGGAAGGTTAACTAAATGATGTTTTAACATAAAACTTTAGCAGAGGAGATTTGGCGGTTCATAAGAAGTGCTGGAAAGTTGGCATTGGCTTGAAAGTCCAGGCAGAAATTTTCTGAAAATTGTAAATTTAAGGTTTAGACCTTGCTATAATTTCACTGAGTATATTTTTTTTTTAAATCCTCCTTCTGTTTTTGGCCTCTTAGCACCTTTTTTTTTCACTTGTTGGACTATTTTGACTGATGCATTTTTCAGATTTGTTGCTGGCTTTGAAGTATTCTGTACTAACCCATTCCTAACAAAAGTATAACAATCATAATTTCACAGTATGAAGAGTAGATTAGATTGTACCATTTCCTTCATTGTAAGAACTGTGTTGCTTCTTGGGTTTTTTGTGGGAACTGTAGAATTGATTTTTTCTTACCCCGAAAGGCTTTGCCCTGTCAGAAAAAAATACAGAAACAACATCCTGTAGGACATAGAATATTGCTAGAGATTGGAAGCTGAATTGTTGTTTGATTTTGCTTTTGTTTTCTTTTTGCTTTAACCCCCATCTGCTTCAAGGGAAATCTGGGGCTCAAAATCTGGATGTTAGTTTTACTACTGATTCTCTTGTGCAAAGTCTGCAGTGTTACTGTAATAAAGGTTTCTGCTATTAATATTTTAACAAGTTTTTTAAATTAATTGAAATGTGTTAATATAGTTCTCATAAGTTTAACATGCTGCACATCCCACTCTTGGCACTAAAATAACAATAATATCTCAGTCTTTGTTCCAGAACATATAGAAAGGTGCTTCTAGAAGGAATATATTAATTTGGGCATAGTTACAAAATATGTAGATGCAGTATGTTTGTTGGTTTTAAAAGTAATCACTTTTCTTAATTCTGTCTCTTGCATCATTGTCATTATCAATCCAGGCTGGGGTATCAACCCAGGCTGGGGATGAACAGATGGGGAGCAGAGCTGGGGAGAAGGACTTGGGGGTGCTGGTGGGTGTGAGGCTGGACATGACCCATCCCAGAAACCCCCTGTGTGTGTCCTGGGCTGGTCCCACAGTGTGGGCAGCAGGTGAGGGGGAGATTCTGCCCCTCTGCCCCCTCAGGTGAGACCCCCCCCTGCGGTGCTGCCTCCAGCCCTGGGGGCCCAGCACAGGAAGGACATGGAGCTGCTGGAGTGAGTCCAGTGGAGGCACCAAGATAATTAGAGGGATGGAGCAGTTCTGCTGTGAGGAAAGGCTGAGAGAATTGGGATTGTTCAGCCCGAAAAAGAGAAGGCTTTGGGGTGACTGAATTATGGCCTTTCATCACCTGAACGGAGTGTAAAAAAGAGATGGAGGAAGACTGTTTACAAGGGTCTGGAGTTACAGGACAAGGGGGAGTGGCTTCAAACTGACAGAGAGTAGGTTTAGCTTGGATATTAGGAAGAAATTCTCCCCTGTGAGGGAGGTGAGGCCCTGGCACAGGTTGCCCAGAGAAGCTGTGGCTGCCCCATCCCTGGAAGTGTTCCAGGCCAGGTTGGACGGCGCTTGGAGCAATCTGGTCTACAGGAAGGTGTCCCTGCCCATGGCAGGGGCGTGGAACAAGATGATCTTTAAGGTCCCTTCCAACCCAAACCATTTTATGATTCTGTCAGTTATGGGGATCTGCCTGTTTGCTGACACAGCTGTGGAGCATCCTCAGCCTGGGTACTGGCTGGTACCGCACAGGGACTATGCAGGTGCTGTGTTCTGGTGGCTCATCATCTCTGCTATGTGAGGTGTTGCATGTCTGAGTGGAGACCAGAGCTTCGGTTTAGTGGTATCACTTCCAGGTCTTGAAGTCTGTCTGCTTGGAGCAAGTAGGTTTAGAAAAATAGTATTGGAGGGGGAAGGGATGGTCAGCGGAGCAAAGGGAACAAAGACAGTGAAGTAGCAGTTTCCCTCTCCTGAAGGGAAGAGCCTTAGCAGAAGTGAAACAGTCTGCATGTTTAGTTCTTTTAAATGGCAGTGCTCCATCAAAATCAGGGTCTGGGTGTCTTAACTAGATGTTTGCTGGACAGGATAGAAAAGGCAAAGGGCATAATGTCTTAGGTGCTTGTGCTGGTGTTTTAGTACAAATCCATCCCTGAGAAGGTAGTGGGGCTTGGCTGCTTTGGTAAGTGGGTGGATGGAAACACAGAAATACCTTTTACAGGAGTGTCTTCGCTCACTGCTGTGAAATAATAAAAATAAAACATAGTGTCTTTGTGGTAGGGGAGAAGAGTAAAAGAATTGTACTAAGTCTGGCTAATAATTGAAAAATCATGTGAAAAGGAAAAAAAAAACATTACTCAGAAACAAAACTAGGGAACATACAGAATCACAGAATCATTTAGGTTGGAAAAGACCTCTGAGATCAAGTCCAGCCTTTTGACCTATCACTATCTTGTCAACTAGACCAGAGCACTGAGTGCCTTGTCCAGTCATTCCTTGAACACTTCGAGGGGTGGGAAATCCACCACATCCCTGGGCAGCCTGTACATTCTGAACTTGAAGACTGCACTGAGCAGAGAGTGTTCTGTAATAGAAAACAAATTGGCACAAACTCTGGAAGGAAAAATAGTTTTAAGAGAAGCGTAGGAAAACTTCTTGCATCTCTAACTCTAGTATGTCATAAAATGTCCAGATACAGCAAACACTTCATTGTACATAATGGTTCTTTTCAAACACATGGCATAGCTCTTGTGCATTCTCTGCAATTCAGAGTTGGGCATTTGGAATGTTTCAGTCTGAGTTCGTAAGTTTGGTATTGACTGGCTCTCATGAGTTATTTTTTATGTCTGCATCAAAACTGTGACTTTGACAAGCTGTGCTGTGTGATGCAGTCACCATCATGAAAGTGTAATTGTTCGTGTAATGCACTTCCAGCAGGCATTTAACTGCTGGGATAATGAGCCCTGTGCAGCCAACAAACCAGCAGAGCCACACTCCATGTGCCTTTCCAATGGCACAAAATACACATCTGAACTGGGACAGAAATAGCAACTTTAGCTACAGCACAAATGATTCATGCAGGTGGCTGAGGAAGACTTTCAGAGGTGCCAAGATGAAAGCTGCAGTTTGGGATTTTCTCTTATAGGGGCACCTTTGGAGGTGCTGTATTGTGGCAGGAGCGTGTTTTACTGGCCTAGGAAAGTGGCACTTCCATGGGAACTGCTGAGTGTCTCCTTATTGTTGCATCTTTGGAGTTTAGGTCACACTGTCTGCCAGGGTAAATGTGCTGCTGCATCAGTAATCCCAGGGAACACACCTGTCCCATTGTGTGAGGTTTAGTCTTCCCAGGTGTCTTGGGACCACTGTTCTTCAGAAAGTGAATATTAAATACAGAGGATTATTTTTAATTAGGATTTGCCATTGGTTAATTAGTTATTGGTGACTGATGGGATTTTAACCAATGTATACTTGCATGCCTCCATCAGTACTCCAGATTCTTAAATGGTAGACAAACACAGCTGTTCAGACAAACACAGCTGTTCCCGAGATCACAGAAACCCAGAATGGTTTGGGTTGTTAGGAACCTTAAAGCTCATCTCATTCCACCCCCTGCCATGGGCACAGACACCTTCCACCAGCCCAGGTTGCTCCAAGTCCCATCCAACCTGGCCTTGAACGCTCCCAGGGATGGGGCAGCCACAGCTTCCCTGGGCAACCTGTGCCAGGGCCTTCCCACCCTCACAAGGGACAATTGCTTCCCAGTACCTAATCTAAATCTACTGCCAGTGTGAAGCTATTCTCTATTGTCCTGTCACTCCAGGCCCTTGTGAACAGTCCCTCTCGATGTGTCTTGCCCTTCCTCACACCCCAGTGAAGGAAGGAGCCTTCTCCCCAGGAACAGGAGCACAGCTCCGCACTGATGTGACTCAAGACACAGAACCAGCTCCTGACTGGCTCCTTAATCACCTTAATCTGATTTCCCTGCAGACTGCAGCCAGAGGAGCCAGCACCCTGCCGCTGCCTCGGGCTGTGTATTCCACCTGTGGTTCAGTCCTGCCTGCAGCATCTCACCTCTGTATCTCTGCTTTGGGGAGGGCTGATGTAAGGCATTTATGGAAATTGTCTTGAAGTAGACATTCCTGCTATATTTATCTTCAGTAATTCTTAACACTTCTGTTCTTGAGCTCTGCCACAGCTCTTTTAGTTCATTCAAGGCTGCATTCATTATAGATAACACAACAGCTGGACTATTCTTTTCTAGCTCAGTCTTAGGCTGAAAGTGCCAGGAATGATAAATTCTGTAAAAACAGGACTTTAACTGCAGTCTACAAATTACTTTCCCTAACAGCAAGTTCCAATTCTACATCTGTGCTTCCATATGTGTCGTTGACTTCTACTATACATCTTTATTTTCCAGTTCATGAAAAAATCCTGATGGTTAAGCGTGAGCACCAGGAGTCTTTTAATGAAGATCTTGATCATTCTGGGAAATTTGTAAAGATGAAATTTGAAAGGTGGAAGTAGGGTTGTTTTGTTGGGAGCATGAAACATGCCTGGCTTGTGCAGCTCCCTGAGGCAGTGTCTTTCTTTTTATGTCCTCATTGTATTCCCCCCCTCTGTAGAGCTACCAGGAAAAATCCTACATTGTTGTATACTTGAATAGATCCTACTGGGATTCAAGTCACATTTAAATATTAATATTATAAAATAACAAGAATTAAATATAAAGAAAATTATGGGAATAATCAGATTAGCTGATACACTGCTTTGACCTGGGAGGACATGCACTGTCATTCTTAAATGGTGCAATAAGTTTATCACTCCAGTGTTTGAGATGGTAAAAGTATTTTGAACATTTAATGTTTGAGGATTTGTAAATGATCCCAAAGCTGACACCTGGAAGCATGGGTCAGTTGTTATGGAAATCAGTGGCAGTACAGATGAAGTTTCACCCTCCTTTGCTGTTTGTGTGTGGAATGGCTTGAGGTTGGAGTTTTAACAAAAACATGACAAAGAATAACCAGTGAAGAAGTTGCAAATGTTTCCTTTCTTTCACCTTTATATCGTGCAGTGGTTGAACTCTGACAGTCTCCGTGTGAACACAGGTGGTGGTGGTCTGGTGGTGATGTCAAAGTATTAATCTGATGTTCTGCTGAAAAAGCAATCAGTCTCTTTGTGGAAAGAAAGTGCTCAGGTGTAGATTGATGTTGAAGATTATCTCCTTCTCACCTCTCTGTCTTAGAACGTAATTTATTTGTTTTGTAGAACAGGCCCTTTCTCCTACACCAGGTGAGGCTGAGAAGTGACTCAGTCTCATCCCTGCCACGTTACCAGTGTCAGAAGGACCAGTCCTGCTGTGGTGTGGCCTTTGCTGGGTGAAGGGAGATGGGGGTTGCTGAGGCACATTGCCCTGGGACACAAACTTTGCTTTAAATGCCACTTAAGTAAAGAGTTCCCTTGAAGTTTCAGAGCAGAAAGAAACTTTTCTCAGGAGGAACTGGCTCTCGTTCCCCACAGGGCCCCATGAGGAATGGCTCAGGCAGTGGTAGTGTGGGTTCACTGAGGACCTGTGTGTAACTGGACATGTAGTTGTTCTTTATATTCCAGCTGCTTTTTGCTAAGTATGTTTTGATAAGTAAAGACTTCTTTGTAGTGTCTGTTTTTTACCACAGTCTGATGGTCCATATGCTGAACATAACAAAATAGCTGGCATACTATCTGAAAGTGGGAATAATCATGGGGACGCAATCATGTGCTGCTGGGAGGAGGGTTCTGAGCGTAGTTCTGCTGTGGGAGAATATTATAGTTTACTGGTTTTTTTCCAAAACAGGGGAATAAACATAGCCTGAGCAGATTGCACCAAAGTCTGACTTAGGAGCAATGCTGAGTGAGGGTTTTCCTTACAACGTTAAAAATGCAGGGTTAAGCAGTATATGAGGCTCGGAAGAGTTTTTAGGCAAATATCTGAAGTAGAGCAGGTCTAGAGAAACTACTAAACTGGTAAAACTACTAGCAGATAAATTGGTCCAATTTCAATATGTGCTGTACATTTTATTAGACAGCTGTGAATTTGGCACAATTTCTAATTAATTCTGTTGGGGAAGTCTGTCTCTCCCCCTCTGCTGTTGGATGGTGGGATGCTTGCTGTGATCCTCTACCACTAGATGTTGCTATGTGAGTGATTGATATAATCTTATCTGATGCTGGATGGATTCATACCCAAAGAAAAAGAGGAGGTATTGCTGAAACAGTATTTCTGCCTATTCTGAAATTCATATTTTGGGACATTTGCCTGAGACATTTTTAGAATTTATTGGCTCCGTTATATTAGTCATAAAGATTATTTGTCTCTTGGGTACCCAGCAGTGTGCTAGTTGTTATTCCCAATTTGGCAGGGTTTTCTCTTCAGGTGTCTATAGAGCTCGTGGTCTCAGCAGTGAGGAAAAAAGGCAATAAAATGTAACTCGGCCAGAAAGGTTTTTGCAGCAGCTGTGTTCTGCTGCATCAGTGGCTTTTCATTCAGTGAAAGATGGCAGGGGAATAAAATCCCTATACATTCCAGCATGAGGAAAAAACACTTTCATGGGGAGATTCTTGCTTTTGCTTCACTTTGGCTATTTTTTAACCTTTCACCTTTTTTGGTGAAGGATTACTCACTTCCTTGGGGGTTTGCTGTGTTTATTCTGCACAGAAGTCTACAAATAGAAGAGCTCCATCAGGGTGAACTGAAGTTATCCTAAGGAAAAAAGTCATTGCATGGTGTAAACTCCCTGAGACTGAATTAAAGCTGGAAAGGAATCTACAAGTGAATAAAACAGGAAGTTTGGAATTGGATTTGGGGAATCTGGGCTTGGAAATGCCTCAGGTAAGTGTGTTAAGATTTTATTTGCTTCTGTGAAGAATTTTGCTTCCATATTTAAAAAAGGAGAAAATTGAAGAGCAAATTTGACTGGCAATAGGAGGGAGAATTTACAAGAGATTAAATGGTGTATGTTTTTTAGACTCCCAGTAGTGTCTGTGGTGGAAGCTGTGGTGCTGCTCTTGGTACTGTGTTTGTTCTGGATTCAGCCAGGTTGTCTCTTGATGAGGGCTGATGCCTGGAGAGCAGAACAGCCTTTTCTCACTGCAGTGATTCACACAGCAGCACACTGAATGACTTTCAGCAGCACAGTGTTTCTCCCTTCCCAACCCTCAGGGCGAGAATGTCTAGAAGAGAAATAGAGGTCTGGAATTAAGTGTAGCAGAAGGCCTTGCTGCCTATTCCCTGTACGCCCAGTCATCCTGAATAATATGTTTTGCTACAAATTCCACTTCGTTCTTGAGAGAGAAGTAACACTCTTGATTTAGTTGTCATAAATGTTGCTTTTGCTGCAATTTCATATGGAAGTTTTATGTGTTCTAATGGTTCTAAACACAGTCAGCACTGCATTAGTACAAATTATTTGAATTAGGGGGAAAACCCTGCAAGCATGTGGTGCCTACTGATTCACACAGATCTTGCCAGCAGGTGCCCTTGTCTTCTCCAAATGCCAGCATATCCCAAAATTGGTAAACTTGTGAGACTTTCAAACTCACAGCAAAGAATGAATGAGCAATGCTCTTGTAGCTGTGTGGTGAATAGAATTGTATCCTTTGATTGAGGAGCTGTGTGTTGTTAGCTGCTCTCAAGGCATTTTCTGGCTCTGGGAAATGACATGCTTATCTGTGTAGGTAAAAACCTTCCAGATGCAAGTAGAGCACAAGTTCAGAGACTTGAAGGAAATGGTGATACTCTTTCTGTTTTGTTGAAGATGATAACAGGCCTTTTTACAGCATGTTTCAAATGTCTGTCAATTGTGTTGTAGCCCAGTGTGAGTGGAATGGACCCTCCTTTTGGGGATGCCTTTCGGAGCCATGTGTTTTCAGAGCAGACTCTGATGAGCACAGATCTCTTGGCAAGCAGTTCGGATCCAGACTTCATGTATGAACTGGTAGGTCACCTTTCTGTGTGTACAGAACGTCCTCTCCCTGACTACCCGGGTTCCTGTAGTGATAGAAGGGTATTTGTTCAAGAATGCTGGAAGATTATTCATTATTGCTGGGTACTGGTTAGGGAAGAGTCCAACTGCTTGTCCGGCAAATGTGATGCTTCCTCAGTAGGCACTTGGTCAAACTGGCCATCAGGAGAGGCTCAAATAGAATCTCAAATAGAGCTGTGCTGATGGTCTGTGGTGGTGCTTGAGACTCTTTCCTACAGCCTTTTCTGCAAGAGCAGCTTTATAGAATCACAGAATGGTTTGCCTTGGAAGGGACCTTAAAGATCATCTTGTTCCATCCCCTGCCATGGGCAGGGACACCTTCCACCGGACCACTTTCTTCCAAGCCCCATCCAACCTGGCCTTGAACACTTCCAGGGATGGGGCAGCCACAGCTTCTCTGGGCAGCCTGTGCCAGGGCCTCACCACCCTCACAGGGAAGAGTTTCTTCTTATCGTGTGCTACTTCACCCAAGCTGTGAATGCAGGGGAAGCAAAGTAAAAGTTGAGTCATGAGTTACTTATATGAGTATTCTCTTTTTTTTAACCCTTCCATCAAAGCAGAAAGGTCGGTTGTAGTCATTAATTGGTCACGTTAGAATGAGGCTTTCCCAGGAACTTGAACGTATTTTGTTAAGCTCACAGGAAAGATTGACCTAGATTAATAGAGACTTAGCTTGGCTGTGATGACTTTCATATTTTAAATATGTGGATATTGGTACTAGTTTAGTTCCTGATGACCAGATGAATTTGCAATAGCAGAAAAAGAATCCAGTGTTGTGTGAAGAGCAGTGTTTTCAGAAGGATCTGATGCTGAAGCACAGAAGCTGGACTTCATTCTGACACTCAACAGGAGCTTTTAGTTGAGAGTTGAAGAATCTTCATATGTTCCCACTCTCTCACACTTCACTGGAATAGAGTTCTCCATATTAGATGAAGTAGAGAAAAAAGATTATTGATTTTTTTTTAATTAATTTTTAACTTGTCTTATTATGCACAGGATAGAGAAATGGACTATCAGCAAAGCTCCAGAGACAACTTGCTTTCCATGGAGGACTGCAAAGACCTTGAGAACTTGGAGTCTTTTACGGACATCCTGGACAAAGAAGCTGCTTTCACCTCCAAATGGGAGCAGTGGGATACCTACTGTGAAGACTTAACTAAGTACACTAAATTAACCAGCTGTGACATCTGGGGAACAAAAGAGGTGGATTACCTGGGCCTTGATGACTTTTCAAGCCCGTACCAAGATGAAGAAGTGATAAGCAAAACACCAACACTGGCTCAGCTTAACAGTGAGGACTCCCAGCCTGTCTCAGATTCACTCTATTACCCTGATTTGCTCTTTAGTGTAAAACAAAACCCTTTGAATTCGTTGTTACCTGGCAAAAAAATTGCAACCAGAGCAGCAGCCCCGGTCTGTTCCTCCAAGAACATTCAGGCTGAGGCGCCACTGTCGGACTGTGCTCAGAAGGTGAGCAAACCTGCGACCCAGCCTGCTGCCAGTACACAGATCATGGTGAAGACCAACGTGTACAGTAACGAAAAGGTGAACATTCATGTTGAATGTAAAGACTATGTTAAAAAGGCAAAAGTAAAGATCAATCCTTTACCACAGAGCAGACCGGTGCTGAGCCAGGCACATGCTGATGCGGTGAAAGAAAACACCTGCTACTGTGGTGCTGTAGCAAAGAGACAGGAAAGAAAAGGACTCGAATCCCCACATGGCCACAGCACACCTCCTGTTTTGCCTTTTAAAGAGACTCAAGAACTGCTCCTCAGCCCACCCCAGGAGACCCCAGGGCTTATTGTGGGGGAGAGCAGCCTTTCTGCCAGCACCTCAGTGTCAGGTTCTTCACAGAAGAAGGAAGAGCACAACTATTCTCTTTTCGTAACAGACAGTTTGGGTGAACAGTCAGCCAAAGGAGACCCTGAGGAAGATGAGGATGATGAGGACGATATTGAAGATGAGGACCATGATGAAGGATTTGGCAGTGAGCATGAGCTGTCCGAAAATGATGATGAGGAGGAAGATTACGAGGATGATAAAGACGATGACATCAGCGATACTTTCTCAGAACCAGGTACCAGCAATGTTGGGCTTTGTTAATGTGGAGGTGAATGGATTTGTCTGCCAAGTGAGAAAGAATGCTTTTGAACTCCTGATAGATCAGTGTTGCTCATCTGTAACTTAAGTTGTGAACTTTCCTGCCCGATTTCCTAAGTGCTTTGCAAAATGCAATTAATTCAAACTCTGCAAGGTCTCTATTGCCCCGTTTGGTGCAAAACTACTTCGACTGTGGTCATGCAACAAAAATAATAATAGAGAATACAGAAAGCCCAGCTGTAGCTTCAGATTAGAGCAGCTGCAACAAGTGTTATCTTCTTTTTTTTTTTTTGGTGTGGCTTGGTGATAGGGTTTGCAGAGCTTTCTTGCACTTCTTGTAGCTTTGAATTTATCCGGAGTTTCATCTCTCATTGTGAAATCATCTCCTGAGTGAAATGATTTCATAATTACATAAGTCCTGCTGCTGTAGGTACAGTTTTCCACAGAATCCAAAGAATACCTGGCACTGAAACTAATAGAACTGTCCCTTGGTGGTTTTCAGCAGTAGCTCTTAGTGGGTGTTCAAAGGACACTGAATTTCTCTGTTCTGCATGTAGAAATGGAGCCCTACCAGCAGAAATAAGAACTAGCCTTCACCTAGAAGGTAACAAAGGGGTAACATTGTATAAAAATAAGATCAGAAGGGAAAGAGACCGGATTGTAACCGCAGATTAATTTCATTGCCAGAAGTATAATATTCACATTTTATAAATACTTTGTAGTTGAGTATAAGAATTAAAGTTTTCAGACATTTAGGAGTATGTAAATTGGGGGTGGGGGAAAGCAGCTGAAATTTTTCCTTTATAACAACAGCTTTTCTAAAGCTTGTCATCATGAACTCTCAGATGAATTTATTTTCCAATTAAATTTCTTGAGTTGGCATTAAACTTGGTAAGCATTATGTCCTTTATATTACTTTAACATGCACACAACACATTTTTATTAGCATTTTGAAACCTCTTCCTCCCTTCTGGGGTGAATCCCCTCTGCTTTCTGCGTTTAAATGGGGGGATGTCATTACTTCATATGTTTTAATTTAACAGAAATATTTGTAAATGACTGCTTCTCCCACCAAGTAGTCAAGAGATTCCAGAAATGGGAAATGCAGCAATTTATTCAGTTGTCAGTAGCACTGGAGAAAAAATAGCTGAAAGGGAGAAGAGTTTGTGAAGACACAGAGATTGTTTTAAGGAACTGCATTGCATCATCTTTGAGCACCTGGACCATCAGCTGAGGGAAACACTCCTGAATGATTTGACAGAAGGCACTGTGACTAAGCGATTAAGAGGAGGGGTTTTCTGGTTTTGTTTTGGTAGGGCTATTTTTGCTTTTAATCTGGTAAAATGAGGAACTGAGGTCTTTACTGTTGTCTGTTTTACTTCATTTAACCCTGTCAAATTTAAACCTGAAGGCACAGTAAGGGATGTGAAGAAAGATTTTTAGGAGGGGCTTGTGAAGGGCTTGAAATCTAAATACAAGAACCTTTCAGATTTCAAAGAAGCCTCCCCTGGTATATAATCTTTGCTAAGAGGAGAAATCAAGGAATAGGAATAAATACAGCACAGAAAATCTGAACAAGTTTGTGTGTTGGAGCCCAATTTAGGACACTGTGCAATGGATTATTTTATGTAACTTTAAAATGATAGCAGGTCAGTGTGTGAGATGCAGGGCAGGATGTATTAAGTCAATGTAATTTAAGCTGCTAACTTAATTACAGTTTAAATAAGCAAACAGGAAGTCTTGATTTTAACCTTGTTGTACATTTGTACACATCAGCTCTTAGAGATATCTGTTTTCATTGGTTGGATTAATTCTGTGTTATCCTGAAGATGGACTAAATCCACATATTTCTATATAATGACTTACATAGCTTGACATGTTCTTTTCAAGGGGAAAGTAAGTGGAGTTTTTGGTAGTATTTTGATACTTATGTCAAACAGCTTTTGGGTAAAATGAAAGTACAGTTACAAATATTTATGGTATTTGAGACTATATTAAATGTAAATTGTCAATAATTTTGACTATGCAACAAAAATGTTTATAAAATTATAAAGCATATTTCATTGTTTGATTTGCCTTTAAAATCCTGTCTTTTAATAAACTAGAGAATCAAAGTAAACGAGTTGATGAAATGATTAGAAACAGCACTTGAGAATGAATCCATCTGCACACCAAACTTTTATTCATACTTTGCGTTATGAGGTGAGAGTCAGACCAAATCAAAAAAAGTTTGTTTTTCCTCTTTCAACTGGTTTTTCAAGTGCAAACAGACTAATTGAATGGACTGTTTTAAAAAGAAGAAAGTGTTCTTTGTGCTGCTGTTAGAAGATGAAGCAGAGCTGAAGCATATGGGGTCAAGGCTTGCTGAGCCTGAAGTCCATGCAGTGGCTTTTCCTTAAGCTCCATTGGAGTATGAAATGCTTTGAAATGCTTCTGGTTTTAAGTGAATGTAAACTATTGTGTAGCATTTTAGTACAAAAGGCAATACAGTTGTTTGGAATTTTTTAACCTTAGTTTAGGTTATCTTTGTTTTCTAAAGCATATCTGGGGTTTTAAAAGCTGTGGTTTGTGTTTACATAGTCATGGTAAAATATTTCTGCAGTGTGGAACTGCATTACAGTTTCCATGTTCTTCATCAAGTGCAGCATAATTCACTTCTAAAATATGGTACAGAGGATCATTTCACGAAGAGAGGAAGAGATTGAACCACCCTTCAGTTTAGATGGTCTTTTGGTCACTGTCTTGGTAGCAGAGCCTACTTCTTCCAGTCTGATAGGGGTCAGTGGTTTGCTTTATTCCCCAAAGCTGTTCAAACTCAAGGAAGACCAGGAGTTGGACTCGATGATCCTAGTGGGTCCTTTCCAACTCAGAGTGTGCTGTGATAGAATAATTTTGGTTTTTGTCTTTCGCTAATCCATCTTCCTTATCTGCTTCTCTTTCCATGTGTTTTGTAAAGTGTGGAGATGAGTTAGGATTATGTTCCTGCAAACTCATGGATAAAGTTGTAAGGATGGAAGAATCCTGTCCAACAGCTGCTGTCGGTGAGATTGTGAGGGACAAGATCTTAGGGAGTCAGAGAACATAAAGGGGCTTTCAGTACATAAATATTTTATCTCTTTGCAACTCATGAGGCGCCATCAGTGGCTTAGTGTCTGTCCCTGGATTTAAGGCAAGCACCCAGAGGTAGCTGATGCTGAAAACCAAGTCTGTTAGATAATGTAAAAGAGGCCTTGTCTGTGCCTTTGCTCTTTACTTGAATACTCAGTCCGCTGCTGAAGGGCTACAACAGGTGCTGTCACCAGTATATAAACAACCCAATGCATCCTTTTAGGGTATGAAAATGATTCAGTGGAGGATTTAAAAGAAATGACTGCAATATCCTCTCGGAAAAGAGGCAAGCGAAGATACTTCTGGGAGTACAGTGAGCAACTGACACCATCCCAGCAAGAGAGGATGCTGAGGCCATCCGAGTGGAATCGGGACACCTTGCCCAGCAACATGTATCAGAAGAATGGTCTCCATCATGGTAAGAAGAGAGTCCTAGTCACAAGTGACTGTCTTTCATTCTGACACCTTCAGTAGCCAAATTCCCATACTTGCAAGTGCTGAGAAGGTGATATTTTGGCCCTGAAAATCAGTTGTTTAAACACTGTAAGTCTGTTGCTCAGTTAGCTGGGTTCTGCAGTGTCCAAGGAAGGCACAGTGAACACACAGTAGGGACTTTCAGTGTGGTTTCTTCCAGAGGAGGGTGGATGAATTGAGAATTGTAACTTCCAAGGGCTCTCACTGGAAACCCCAAGAGTTCAAAGTTTTCTCAGTGAGATGCTGTAAACATTGGATGGGTGGTTTGACTGATATTTGCTCCTTGTAGCTGTTGGTTTCAGTCCTGCCTGTGTTTGCAGGAAGCTGGGAGGGATGCTGAGTTCAGGATAACTGTGATATGAACTGAGGACAAGCAATAAGGCACAACTGTCTCTTTTTTCTCCTCCCTACCTATTTCTCCCCTCTATGTGAATGCAGCACAGTGAAGCAGTTACTTCTCTGGGAATAAGCTATTTCCTTAAAATGCCCTCTTAGAAACTTAAACCAATTGCTCTAATAACTGATTTATTCCCAGTGAGCAATTACTGCACCACAAACATGATTAACATCACCCCAACAAACCACTCTTAGGGGTATTTTTGTTTTCTTGTCACAGGACCTCTTTGAGGCTGTTCTGTTTAATTTTTGTCTTTGAAGGAGAAAGTGAAACCAGCTTCCCTGGTTGTAAGGTTAATATTCCCTTATAGTTGAAAATTACTGTCTTTAACATGGCAATTGACCTCTTAAATCAAAAGATTTTTTTGTTATTGTTAATTGTAGATTTATTCAGGAAAGAAAACATTTTTTCTTTGAATCTTCTTAGTTTTTAAATGCTTATTTGTCTTGTAGTGAAGTATCAGTACCTGAAGTCGCAGTCAGTGCTCCTTCTCATGATGGAACTCTGAGCAACCTGACATAGTGGGAGGTGTCCCTGCCCATGGCAGGGGCTGGAATGAGATGAACTTTAAGGTCCCTTCCAATGCAAACCGTTCTGTGATTCTAAAGTTCTGTACTTGTTTTTAAACAAATAACCAAACATGCCATGAGGACTCAATCCCACCAGACACGTGGAGCAAGCGACCTTTCAGTCAGGTGTTTGTGCAAGGGATTGGTCAGATCAAACACTGTTTAACATCCAAAAGCTAGAAATATAACATATGCAAAGTTTTTTTGTTTTATATACAGATATACACCAAGGTCAGCGAGCAACCTCAGATAAATCATGCTAAAATATCACTTTTCAAATATTTTTGGAGCAGGTTTTGTTAATGTTATTAACATTTTCATTCAAGTATATCTAGCAACCAGCATTTTTAATAGAAATCTAGAAAAGACACACAGCAATGGCAGAGAATTTTAAGGAATAAAGATTTTGTCTTGAATAGATGTATTTCCTCAGGAAAACCAGGCCTTAAATAGCTTCAAATACATATGAAAGGGGTTAACTGGCCTTCATGTGGATCATTTATGCTCAACATCGGTCAAGATCATTTCAGGCCTTGGCACTCTTTCTTAATACAGAATTTTAGCAATAAGATTATTTAGAAATTCAGTTGAGTGTGCAAGAGGATACATTAGCTGAACAGATGAGTTAACAAGTTTACAGCTGGAGCAAAACAACAACAGGGTTTGAACTTGTGACATACACTTTTCAGCACAGTTGTGTGTATCTTGTCTGTCGCATCCAGTAGCCTGAACAGCAGTATTTGCTCTTATCTGATCTGAGGAGAATATGAGTTGTACAAAGCAGTTTGTCTGGAAATGCTCTTTCTACTGTGAAAGGCCATGGGGATCACGTGATTCCGGCCCATTCTCTTGTAATGAACAAAGGAACTTCAACTGCACCCAGAAGAATTACGTATTTAAGAATTTTCTCACAGGTTTGTGTACATATTGTGTCACTTCCCAATGCATGTTTCTGCATATTTAAAACAGGAAAATATGCAGCAAAGAAGTCACGGAGGACTGATGTAGAAGACCTGACTCCCAACCCCAGAAAACTCCTACAGATTGGTAATGAACTGAGGAAGCTCAATAAGGTGATCAGTGACCTGACACCAGTCAGTGAACTTCCCTTAACTGCCAGACCCAGGTCAAGAAAAGAAAAGAACAAGCTGGCTTCCAGGTATGTGTTAGCTGAAGCTGCAGGGATGGGGAAATTTGGAATTGCTACAATCGCATGATTAATGTCTAACTGATTTTTGCCTGAAGAAATCCTGCTTCATGTGGCAGCTCCTACAGTGGGCTAATTACCAGTTCATCAAAAAACAGGGCAGCTGGCACTTTGGAGCTGTAGTTTGCCTGTTCCATAGATAAGGATGTATTTCCACTGGAAGTTGGCTTCCTTAGCTGCAGGGCAAATGGCTGATGCAGTGATAAAATCCACAAGTGTCAAATGCAGGTAGCAGAGTGTTTTCAGTGAAGGGGAGCGAGTAGATGGATGATTTTGCACATCACAGCTCTGGGAGTATTGGTTAGTAAGTTACTGTGGCAAACAAAGTGATGCTCTTAGTAGTGTGGAATTTTTGGAAGTGTTCTAATTCTTCCCCTCTTCTTACTGTAGGGCTTGTAGACTAAAAAAGAAAGCCCAGTATGAAGCCAATAAAGTAAAACTCTGGGGTCTCAACACGGAATATGGTAAATACAACTCTTCACATCTTAATTTTTCTTTTGTTCAGACAAGTTTGTGTTTTGCAGTGTGATGTTACCTGGGTCATAGAGAAAACAGAGTTGATACAAATCCAGCAATTCTGTTAGTACAAAACCAGTCCGTTCCATAAAGTGTATGTAAATTTGTGTACCTGCAATGCTGAGCTACTTTACAGATGTAAATTATGTAAATACATGTAGTGTAAATATTTTTTAAAAATATTTGTAATATTTGATGTGAACTATTACATTTTAATTTTACACTAAGTGTGATGTGACACCTTTGACACAGATAGCTGTGTGTGAATAACTCTGAATTTCTTTTGCTCCAGGGGAAATGTGCCGTAAATCTAACCCAGGTTTATTTCTTTGCAGATAACTTACTGTTTGTCATCAATTCCATTAAACAAGAAATAGTTAATCGGGTGCAGGTACCTAAAGATGACAGAGGAGTCAACATGGAACAGAAGTTGAACATACTTATTAAAGACACTCTTGGTAAGCAGTAAAACTTCATTATTTGCTTGTATGTGAAGAGAAATAGAATCACAGGATAGTTTGGAAGAAGCCTTAAAGACCATCTTGATCTACCCGCCTGCCATAGACAGGGACACCTTTCACTAGCCCAGGTTGCTCCAAGCCCCATCCAACCTGGCCTTGAACAATTGCAGGGATGGGGCAGCCACAGCTTCCCTGGGCAACCTGTGCCAGGGCCTGCCCACCCTCACAGGGAAGGATTTCTTCCTGATATCTGACCTAAACCTACTCTCTGTCAATTTGAAGCCACTCCCTGTTGTCCTGTCACTCCAGGCCCTCGTAAATAGTCTGTCTCTCTTTAACTTGTAGTCTCCCTTCAGGTACCGAAAGGCCACAATTCGGTCCCCCCAAAGCCTTCTCTTTTCCAGGCTGAACAACCCAATTCCCTAAGCCTTTCCTCATAGCAGAGCTGCTTCATCCTTCTAATCAACTTGATCTCCACCTCTGGGCTCACTTGGTCAGAGTGCAAACAATTTCTGAAACAGAGAAAAGAAAGAACCCTTTCGTGTTTTCAGTTGTCCATGCCTCTGGCTGATCACTGACCAAAGCTTCATTGGCTTTGTGTCACTTAAAGTATTGTACGAATCTGTGCCATGAGCAGTACCCTGACAGCACATTCTCTTACCCTCCCCTTTAGGACTTCCTGTAGCTGGACAGACATCAGAATTCGTGAATCAAGTCTTGGAGAAGACGGCAGAGGGAGACCCCACCGGAGGCCTCGTGGGGCTGCGAATACCAATGGCAAAAGTATAAGACGTGACTTGAGCTGTTCACGGGTCAGATTCCACCTGTGCTGTTGAGTTCTTTGTTGTAAATCCATTCTGGTCTGCATGTCAGCTTAGCGTTCTGTAAACATTCACCATTAGGTTCCATTCTTTGGAAATAACAATGTAGTAAAACAAATCAAAGCGTGATACAAAATGCTTCATAGCATTTTTGGACCATAAACCAGATAGTTTCAAAGCTTCTTTAAGCTTCAATACAGAAATGAGAGTTCTTTTTCAAATGATGTAGGACCAGAATATATCACTTTTGTTTTAGAAGCAAAACCATGGTTTTGCTAGTGAAATTTTTTAGCATGTGCCAGACATTGTGACAGGCTTATGGTCCAAGTAAAATAAGAGGAAGCGTTTTTTTGGTAAAGCTGTCAATTTAGGGAGTTTTTTGTTCCTTTTTTGTTAAAAATTGGATTTTCTTTTCTTGCTCTTAAAAACCAGTAAGCTTTCTTTGCAACCATTAACTTGTACATAGCACACGTGGCATTAGAGCTAGTGTGCCATATAAGACTTTAATTTTCTGAGCTTAATATAGTATTTAAATGTCTGTGCAAGCAAGAGAAAAAAAAGTATATTCTTTGTGCCTTGTATTTTGGGGGGAGAGCTATCAGTATAAGCTGGTAAAGTTTCGTATGAAGAAAACCCTGAGGGGCAAAAGCGAGCTGTATAGATGGTAAGATTTTAGGTTTTAATGTATTTGTTCCAGCTCTTAAAATTTTTGAATGTATATAGGAATATGTTGAAAATGTAGATATATGCCACAGAGTCTATGTATTGTATAAAAGATGGCTCTAGAAAACTCAATTTCGGTACTTTGGCCGGAAGAAAACAAATACTTGCACATTAATGCGATTGTTTATTTTTGTACCAAAGACAAATGCAACTGATATGGCGAACTGCCAGTCTAAGTAAAGTTTTGCACAGCTTATATGATACTGTACTGAATGTAAAAACAAAAGAAAAAAAAGAAAAAAAATTAAAGGTCAGGGTTAGGGATCTTACTGAACTGTGAATTTTTTTGTTTGGGTCCAATTATCTACAGAAGGAGCATTCATACATAACAATATTATTTTGCTGTTCTTGTAGTTCGCTTCCATGGTAGATAAGTTGGTGGCCGTCTTGGAGTCTTTAAATCTTTTTTCTCTGCACTTACTGTAGGAGATTTTAATATATTTGGATTTTAGTAAGCTATTGGTAAAATAGTTTTCAACTTTGAGAATTTAAAAAAAAAGTATTTAGCTTGTTGTAGTATACTTCCACCAAACAACCAAAATAAAATTATTTTTATTGTAACTTGTATATATGTAAAAAGAAAAAGAGAGCTACAAATATCTAATTCCTTAGTTGCCACTTTTCCAGTTGATGTATTATTATGCATGTGATGTTTCCAAGGATCAACACAGGCTTCAAACAAAACAAAAAAAAATTTATAGACTTTTATATTTTTGTACAGGTATTTCAAAACTAGCTTCTTCAGACTTATATGTGACTTATTCTTGTTAATTCAGTAGTTTCTATGATTGAGGAATATTAACACAGTTCTTATTTGCTCTTCTGCTAATAAGAGTGGGCTTTGTAGTCAGTGTTAACGTACAGATTAAAAGCTTTAGCCTTTGATGAGAAAGTCCTTTATCTCAAGGCAAGATCATTCTCTGGTTTCATGGACCCCCCCACCTTTTCCTCCCTGTTTTTTCTCTCCCTATTTAAAAATGACAAAACACTGTTTACTGAAAATAGAAATACCAAATATTTTCAAATGTAGCTGCTGAAAAAAAAAATGCAAAAGTCCATGAAGGCTTTCTCCCCACTCCCTTTGGGGAATTTCTTCATTTCTAGTTTGTCTAAGTTTGTTTGTACTGTGATTCCTTTTTGTTTATAAGTAGATTATTTTTATATCCAAGCTTGTACTATAGAAGAAAGTCCTGACTCGGTAACAGTGCAGTAAGAGTGGCCGATGGAGGTGGTGGCCCTGCCACGCTCGTGTGCACACAGCTTACTTTGTACCTAAATATTTTGGAAGACTCAAATGGGAGGAGGAGGCCAAAATACCACTACTGAGCTGTACAGAAAGTCTTTCCTACAAGAGACTGAACAAATACCCAGGGCAATTTAAGCAAAACTTTGTAAATCCACTTAAGACTTGCAAAATCTGAGTGGAATGTGGGTGTTTTCGTTTGAGGTGTTTGTGTTGTTGTTGTTTGGGTGAGGTGAGAGTTGGCTGCTGCTTTACACAGTGGGTCTGGTGTATTCCTGTTGTAGTTGTTGCAGTTGTTCTGGAGCTGCAAATGGCCCATAGAACCCCGACAGAGAATGTCTCCTGAAGGTCAGGCCGGGTCTGTACCAGGGCTGGCACGCTGTTGTCCCTTTCCCATGGACTGCTCGGATCCCGGAGCTCCTGGTGCTCCATCCAAACCCTGCAGACAAGGCAGCATTTCTAAACATTAACAGAGAGCAGTTTGCAATCAGGTAAAAACTTCCGTAACAAATTAAACTGACATGGTATTGAAAAGCCCCTTTTTTACTGCTCAGAAATACTGGGCAAACACAACTTTACAGCTTTTTATTTTTGTCGGAAAACCAGACGATGATTTTCGGTCTCGCATTTCAAAGTAGACTTTGAATCTTTAGTTTCCATACCCTCGCATTTCAGTGTTTCCTATGTATTATTTTAAGTTAAAGCTTTGAAATAGTTGAGCTTTTTAATGTTGACACTTTATTTTGTAACTATTTATATGTATGTATATCTTAGAAAAGCACTTTGTTTAAAAAAAGAAAAGAGGAAAAAAAAAAGAAACTGCGTTTTATATGATTCCTGCCACTTGCTGCTAACTCTGGGCTGGTCAGAATGCTGCAGCGATACTTGAGATAAATAAAACCTGGCAGTAAAATGTAGAGTAAAGATAAGACCTTTCGCTGGTTTAACTTTATCATAAAGGTGACATAGGCAAGCTGTGCAGCTTTACATTTTAACCAGGGGACTCTGTGGCATTTAAACCGTCTAGAAATGGTTGTACTTTAATGCCAGTAACAATCTGCTTCCTCTAGTGTCATTAAAATATATACATTTAGTGTATACTTATCACAAACAAAAATCTTATAAGGGTATAAAAACCAACAAATGTACATGTTCTGTTTTTTGGCAATTGTGGCATGCGTTTTTGGGTGATCTTTAGAGAAGACCATTTTCTAAAGATTTTCAGTGTTCATACATGGTATGTGGATCTTAATGAAGTCCTGAGTTTTTTTGTTTGTTTTTGAGTGTAGGCATTGTGAATATTCACTTTTAATCCTATATCCAAAAACAATGATATATTTTTTGATTTAATACAAAGAAAAGCTCTTCCTTTTTCTGATACACTGGATTCTCTAGGATTTGTTTCCATATTAAAAGCATGCTGTCATAACTGCTCTTGTCGAGATCTCGTCAGTCTGAACGTAGGTGCCACACTTGGAATCGATGGGCTGCTTGTTCTGCTGTACCATGTATGACCCTCGTCCTTCCCCACTTCCTTCATGACAGATGATGATGTGGCTTTATATTGTGCCTTACTTGTACATCTAGAACTAAATGTTTTTCATTCCCTCTGAACTTGTCAAACCTTCTGAAACGGAATCAGAACTGAAGAGAGTGTGGATAAGTCTGATTTCAGTTTCTCTCACTAGTCCTTTTCTATTTATATGGAAGACCAGTTTTTGAATGGCCTTGCAAAATGTGGGGGTGCTCATGAAGGGTGTTTTTTAGCCCGAAACCCCTTTTGCTAACGCTTCCTTTTCTGGTTTATTGAACACATTTACTGATACTTGGTGAGTACTTTTCTTTTTTGGATGAGAGAGACTTACTACTAAAGCTATGTTTACGTGTGGATGGGCTGGATTTTCTTATCATACCAGTTGAAATCATTGTGATTTAATAAAGTTGCATTGCTGTAAGGCTGATGTGAGAATCAGGCTCAGCTGTGTTCAGTTCCTAATTCTTTATAGATTGACTTTTTTCCATACTAAGAGGGCCAGGGAAAAGTTTGGGTTTTTTAAAAAAAAAAAAAGCAAACAAAAAACACAACCTAAAATGGATGAAAGGTCTTATAAGTAACTTAAAAGCAACCAGACACTTCTGAAATAGAATGGTGTAATTTTTATTTTATTTTTAAAAGATTCCCCCAGTATTTATCTGATATTTGCCTTCATTAATAAAGCAGCTAGCTTATTCACAAACTATAATGACTGGATGTGCTTTTCCATAAACCATTTAAACATAGCTACTTTTTTAAAGCTCTAAGAGGCTATCAGGAGAATTTCCAAGGGTTGTGTACCAGTTGCCTTCAGCAGAAATAGCAAATGCAATTCTGTTCCTCAAATTTGCTTGCTCGTCTTCCTGAAATTCTGTTGAGGCACAACCCATTTATGGACCGTGAATGTCAGGATCTGTATTTGGCCTTGAGACCTGAGTTTCAAGAGTGCATCTAATCATGATTTTATTTCCTTTTTAAGTTGAAGGCTTCAGTTGGAATCACCTAGTGAAGTGTGCTGCTAGATGTGGTCTTGGCTTATTGACACAGCCTTGCACACAGCTGAGGTTTATTTTGTTTACCCCAGGGATCGCATGAAGTACATTTCAGACAGTTACTCAGTGACTGATCCTTCTTGTAACTGTATTAAGGGCATTAGTCTGTTGAGAAAACACCACTCTTGAATATCTCCCAGTGTAAATTGGGATTCTTAAATGTCATTAATGAAAGATGGCACTTTTTAGGTTGTATCTTCTTTGCAGCATACAAAAAATGTCTCTACCTTTCTACAATTTACATTTCACAATATGCCATGTTTTTCCCCCCAGAGCTTCTACAAGTTATGTGTGTGCATTCTGAATTATAATCCTCAGCCTCTTAGACATTCATGAACTTCCACAGGAGCAAATACTGACTCTGCATGTATTGTCTCTCTAGTGAGCTGTAGAGGCAGAGGTATTTTAAGCCACACTTTTTCTTCCCCATCCCACCAAAAGAAGGAAAACTCCAAACTTTTAGATAACATAATTATTCAGAGTTTTTCTGGATTTAAAAGTATTTTATAGTTGTTTTAGTAAGTCAAATTTGGATGACTTAACTAGCTCCTATAAGGAAAACTACTTGATTGGGTTTGGTATTGGCAAAAGCAGATTCCACCCTATCAAAATCTTCTGATTAGGGAACACAATCTAGTAGTAAAACTTAATTTTATTAATCTTTCTTATCATGATGGATATTCATACATTCTGATTGGAATCATGTATCCCCCAAGGAGAACTTACTGCTCAGTATTTGTGGTTGGGTGAACTCTTAAGGCTGATGACACATGCAGATGCAAAAAAAAAATAAGAAGAGGTATTTTAAACAAAACATGGCATCCTGTTCCACCTATGCTTGGGGTCATGCCTGTAATGCTGTCCTTGATATCTATAATCAACTTCCAACTGGAGCTCCGAAAAACTTACTGAAAGTCTTGTCTCTGTTAGAAAATAAATTTACCTTGTTCAAAGCATGATCTGTTGAGAGTTGCAATGTTTAATGTTGGTTAATAGTTGTGCAGTTTTATTTTTTTGAAAAGAGGCACAATTAAACTATTGACTTTGTTTACTCTGTCACCCTTGATCCCTAGCACTTCTATACAGATACAAATTCATCAATGTATGCAACATCCTTTGTAATTTAAAATAAAAATTGTGGAGGAAATACTGCCTCGAATTATTGTGTGTGCAGTGATAGTGAATGGCATCTGCTCCCTAGAAGTGCGTGCTTTTGATGTCCTGGTATTTTCAGGAACTTTCCTTTGGAAAGGATGAGAGGTAAGAAAAGAATGCTTTTCCCTCCTCATGCCAAGAGCTGCCTCTCAGGGCTGCTGGATCAGCGTGGTGGGACCAGCAGCAGAGGCTGGGCTGGTGCCCACTGGGTCATCCAACTGGCTTCCTGCAGTGCCCCTGAAAATGGTCTGCAACACCTTTACCCAAAGAGTCTGAGGGCAGGGGAGGGAGCATCGGGGAGGAATTTGTGGAAAAAGCAAAGGACTGTTGCCCTACTTCTTATTGGGGGGAACAGAGGGGACCTTGTGTCGCACCACCCTGCTCAGGGTTTGTCCACCCAGAAACCTCAGGAGGATGTTGGGTGTAAACCTGGGGCTTCTCAGCAGAGAACTGCTCGCTCTCTGCAAGTCCCTGACAGGACTGGGGAGCCGGGGGGGTCGGGCTCTGCTCCAGGGAACAGGGACAGGGGGAGAGGGAATGGCCTCAGGCCGTGCCAGGGTGGGGTCAGAATTTCTTTGTGGAAAGGGTTGTCAAACCTTCGTGGATCTCACCCATCCCCACTGGATCCCCCCATCCCCAGTGGATCCCATCACCAGTGGATCCCACACCTCCAGAGTGGATCCCACTCATTCCCAGTGAATCCCACCCCCATTCCCAGTGGATCCCCCCATCCCCACTGGATCCCACCCCCATCCCCACTGGATCGCCCCCGGTCCCGCCTGGGCCCGCAGGGGGCGCTGTGCGCGCTGCGCGTGCGCGGCGGGCGGTGCCAAGATGGCGGCGCTGGTGCCGGTGCGGGTTTGCCACCAGGAGATCGTCAAGTTCGACCTGGAGATCAAGGCGGCCGTGCAGGTACCGCCGGGCAGCCCGGCACGGCCGCGGTGTGGGGGCCGGGGAGAGCCGGGGAGAGCCGCGCTCACCGCGCCGCTGTGTTGCAGGACATCCGCGACTGCCCCGGGCCGCTCAGCGCCCTCACGGAGCTCAACGCCGCCGTGAAGGAGAAGTTCCGACATCTCCGCGGCTGCATCCAGGTGAGGGGCGTGGGGGCCCGCACTGTGGGTTTGGGGGGTCCCTGCACTGGGCTGGGGTCCCGGCTGTGGGGTTGGGGGTCCCGGCTGCAGGTGAAGGGGTCCCACCTCCGCGCTGGGGATTTATCGGATCAGTCTGCTCTGAATTCCCTCCCTGGCCGCGGTGTGCGAGCTGCAGGTGGTTGATGAGGGTTTGGTGTTTGTGCTCTCGGCCGAAGGAGCTGGAGCAGATGGCGAAGGAGCAGGACAAGGAGTCGGAGAAACAGGCCTTGCTGCGGGAGGTGGAGAACCACAAGAAGCAAATGCTCAGGTGGGTCGGGCAGCTGGTGCTGTTCCGGGTGCCCTGTAACCAGAGACAGTCTGACTTCGGTAAATCACCTCTCAGATTCTGTTCTGCAGATACAGTTGCTGATTTGATGTGTTTTGCCCAAGACCAAGAGGTGAGGGGTGGAAAGGATACGACTCTCTTCCTTTCCAGTCTCCTGTCCTGGCTCCCTAACTCTGGTCTGTCCTTTTGAGCACTTGAGCTCAAAGTAGGTACCTTGAGAGTCTGTCAGTCAACATCTGGCACAGTTTTCTTCTTCCCTTGCTCTGTAAATGATACACTGAGGAAAAGGAATGTTGGGATTACATTACATTATTACTCTGTGGTGTAATATATAGAAATTGAGGAGCTGGGGGGACTCAGCCTGGAGAAAAGGAGACTCAGGGGGGACTTTCTCACTCTCTGCAACTCCCTGACAGGAGGGGGGAGCCGGGGTGGGGGGTCGGGCTCTGCTCCAGGGAACAGGGACAGGAGGGGGACCGGCCTCAGGCTGTGCCAGGGGAGGGTCAGGCTGGGCATGGGGATGAATTTCTTCACGGAAAGGGTTGTCAGACATTGGCAGGGGCTGCCCAGGGGGGTGTTGGAATCCCCATCCCTGGAGGTGTTCAAGGAACGACTGGATGCGGCACTCAGTGCTCTGGGCTGGGTGACGAGGTGGGGATGGGCCACAGGTTGGGCTCAGTGTTCTCAAAGGTCTTCTCCAGCCTAAATAATTCTGTGGTTTGTGAGGGTCTGTGCACATATCCGGGGTGCTCAGTTACATTACTGACTGCTTTGAGAAAATGGTCAGTGCTTGCCATTATGTTACAGCGCTCTGCTCTTGTGATTTCAGCAATCAGGCAGCTTGGAGGAAGGCAAATCTGGCCTGCAAAATTGCTATTGACAACTCTGAGAAAGATCAGCTGCTGCAGGGAAGAGACACCTTAAGACAAAGGTATCAGACTGTCCCACTAGTCTGAAATTCAAACAGCATCTGCTCTATTCACTAGTTGTAAATGGAAGTGACATGAAGTTAATTATATATGGAACATGGCTTTTCTTTTATGCGTGCATTTCCCTTTTGTGAAGATTTGAACTGTTAAGGATTGTGATAATTTCAGGTTTTCTTGGCATTGGCATGTCTAAGCAGAAAAGGGGGTAAGTTAGCACTTAGAGTTTTTCTTGCCAACTTTGACATTAATTCCAGTCAATGAGTAATAGATCATTATCCAAGCTGTTTTCACATGCAGACCTGGATATAAGTGTATATAAGTTGTATATGGAAAGCAACAAATGGTATACCCAGGTTAATAAAATTGTAGTTTGTATTAGTGCTTCCATGGCAGCTCCAAGTTACACGGTCCTGGATGAGTAAGTAGGGAAATACGGGCCCATGATTCTGAGCTGCTGGCTGGTTTTTTGGGCTCAGGACTGTAATATTTTTTTTAACTTGTTTGTTTGTTTGCTTAGTGAAGATAATCTGAGTTTCTTATGCAGTGAAAACTAGCTGTGTCTTTTGTACACTGGCAGAGATGTTTGGTGCCAGGCTCCCTGGCAGCAGTATTTTCCCAAAGTACCCAAAGAAATAATTTTATCCCTTCCTGCCTTACTTTTCCCCTTTTCAGGAAGACTACAAAGGAAAGCCTGGCAGAGAGTGCAAGTAACATCACAGAGAGTCTGATGAGCATCAGCAGGATGATGTCACAGCAAGTGCAGCAGAGTGAGGAGACTGTGCAGACCTTAGGTACAGATGGTATTTTGGGTATGGATTGGGTGATGGAAGCACGTTTTGGCAGTTCTGTCAGGATGGGGAAGGACAAACTGACAAACGTGGAGCAGAGTGGAAACCTGCTTTGCTGTAGGAGAACATGCTACAGTGATAATTAAGACTGCCCAGCAGAACTTCTGTAGCAGCTGGACATAAACAGGAAATAATAGTGTACTTTGTGAGGAGCTGTTTGTTGGAGTTTCTGTTTCATAATTATGAAAAGGAAAAGGGGTCAGGATGAGGAGCTTTTGTTTCAGTTTCACATAAATGCAGTTGTAAAAGCAATGTCAGCTCACACAGTGCCAAGAGGGTGTGTAATGTCTGTGCCACTGTCCTGTCATGGATTTGGTCATGGCAGAGAAAATAAAAGCATGGGTGCCAGTCCATACACAGAGGAGGGAGTCTGGCTGGAAGGCTGTTTCCACCCAGGCTCCAGCTGGGATGGCTGAGAGACAAGAAGATCAAGTGGCTTGAACCTGAGGTCACTTGCTCTGTCAGCAGTGCATCAGGGACTGTGAAACCAAGATTTCACCCAGTTCTTTGGCTTAGACTCCTAAACCAATAAATCAAGTGACCTGTCAGAACTGGTGATTCATGAAGCATTTAAAAGTTCAGTCTGTGCTGCCTGGGCCTCTTCCTAGCTGCGCTTTTGGGCAGAAGAGGGAACAGTTTAGAGATGAGGATAAATAACACAGTTTTGCCCTCCTTGCTTTCTGTCCTAAGGTGGCAGCTGGGCATGGTTTGTTCCTGCAGAAGCAGCATGTTCCTTCTCCGATTAAAAAGACAGTTTGGCTGACACTTTTTCACCCTGACTGAACAGCGCTTGGAGTTTGTCAAGGGAAAAACTATCAAAGGTCATTTTCAAAACCCAACTGCAAATTCTGAGTTAGCAGTTAGAATTCTTTTTTTCTGAGCAAGTCCTTCACTAGGATGGAGTGAGTGAGGCTGTGGAGCAGGGAAGCTCTGCTTTGTCTTTAGCTCTGGGAAACAAGTTTTCTGTTTTCACTTGGATCAAAATGCCTCCTGAAATGGGATGTGATGGGACAAAATGTTTTACAAAATATTGCAGACTTATTTCTACTCTGCTTGTTTTTGTGAACTAGACAATATTGGATTTGATCCTTCTGTAAGCAATCTGGGCAGTGTAGTGTTGCAGCATTCACTGTCCTACAGGCTGTGCATTCTGTAGTGGGGGAAAAAGGGAATTCCAGGGCATTTGCATTCATTGAGTAATATGAAAGGAGGAAGGCTGAGGAGTTTGGGGCATTTGTTTGCTTGTTCATTTTCTCACAGAGAAACAGAAGTTGAGACTACTCAACACACTTCTAGTTGACTTTTCTTATTTTTATTAGGCCAAAAATTATGTTTGTCAAAAATTAAGATCATTACCATGCTATTAAGGACCTCTTACTGCTCCGTGCTGCTTTTTCTCTTTTTGCAAGCCCATCTGAATCACACTGATTTACTGCTCTGGCTTGGGGGAACAGTTTCAGTTGTGCAATTAACATATTCAAATATTGTCCTGTCCTACTGTTGCCAGAACTGCTGCTGATAGTGCTGGTGATTTCTCTCTCTTCAACTGGTCGTTCTTGCACCATTCTTACTTCACTCTGCTTCCAGCGAAGTCTCAACATTGACTGAAAAACACAAACTAGATTTGACCTGGTAACCTAAAAACTGAGGAACTTTAGTAGGTCTTTAAGCTTTTCAGTGCTGTTATTTTGCTTTGCCTTTTTCTTTAGGATCTCTGAGTTGTGCCAACTGTGAGAACAGTCTGTGTGTGTCTCACCCACAAGTCAGTCTGATCCAGCGGGATCTCTCAGGCACTCTCTGTATTGCCAAATATCTGATCCTTGCATACTTTGCCGTGTATTTTTGAAGCACAACTGACTGATTTTAATTGTTTTTCCTCCCCTTAATTTCAGCCAATTCTTCACGAACCATCCTGGAAGCAAATGAGGAATTCAAGTCGATGTCGGGGACGATTCAGCTGGGGCGGAAGCTCATAACCAAGTACAACCGCAGGGAGCTGACAGACAAGCTGCTCATCTTCCTGGCCCTCGCCCTGTTCCTGGCCACGGTGCTCTATATCTTGAAGAAAAGACTCTTTCCATTTTTGTAAAATGCCAGCACTAATCTGAACTATTAAAAAAAAATCAGAAAGAGATGGCTGATAATGGTGGGGCTTTAAAATGAAATAGTAAAGGAATGTTGCAATAGCTGGAGGAGCGTTGGAGCAGGCAGGACTTTATGCTGTCCTCATGGAGCTTGTGACCTCCCTCAGAAGATCTTAAATGAGCAGGATTTGGGAAGAAGCAGGTGGATCATGGTGTGGAAAGAAGAAATGCTAATTTGCCTGTAGATTTGTGGGAATGAAACACTTGAGGAACTGGTCACTCAAAGGTGCCAGTCTGAACTTCAAACCTCTCATTGTTTTTTGCCTTGAAATTAACTTTTGTCCGTGGATTGGACTGGAAACTGCTCTGGCATCTGTTTGTAAGGTGCTGAGGGTAAGAGGAAGGATGGAAGAGAGAAATCTACATACATTCCATTAATAAACTATTTATTGTATTCACGTAAATATGGTTTTGTTTAAAAACAAAGTCTAATGGGTTGAAAGAGCCTTCCAGTGTAAAAATTCTTGTTTAGTAGCAGTGATTGCTTATGGATTGTTTTTCCTGGGAGCATAACACACGTGTAGCCTGGCTCTGCTCTTCTGGCCTTGGGAGGGCTCTGGCCAAATCAACAATGGGAATCCCATTTGTTACTATTAATTCACATAATATATTTGAGAATTATATTACAAATCTGTTGAAATAAAAAGGCTTTTTCTCCTTTATAAAATTTCACTTAATGCTTTATATTTGCAAAATACTGCCGAGTTGTGCATTTGAAAGTTGGGGGTTTTGTTCATACAGGTGATCGCAGTAAAATCTTTACCTTCCCTATCTCTTCTGCTTTAGTAATATAAGTTTATTTGAATTAATAACAGAAATACCAACTGCTACACTTCACATAGTACCTTGAGGTACCAAAAACTGCACTGCAGTGTTCTTAAAGTTGATGTTTCATTGCTTCTTCTGAGATGGCTGGTAAAGTTGACATTCTGTTTAGGAAATTCTCACAAAATGGTTAAAAACTGCCTTAATTTAGTAATTAGAAGTAACGTTTTTAAAAGGCAGTGCTACATGTATCCTAAGAAATAAGACATCAAGCAAATTGCAGAATGTAAGTTTGAGGCTTGGGCACCTTTGTAGTCCTGAGAGACAAGGGAATTAGTGAAAAAATATCAAGGACAATTGGACCTTTGGGGAGAGGGCAAGAGTAGAATTACCCCCTCCCTCTCATCCCAGGATGCCACAGGTTGATCTGCAGTACGTGGCACTTGTATGATTTCCTTCCACAGGCAGCCAGAAATTATCCAGGCTCCTGATGGACCACATATCTGGAAAGAAAGAATCAGTGGAGACAGCAAGATAAATATTACTGCCTCATTGGGGTAAGAAGGGTGATTTGGTGAAGCAAATATTATGTGGGGTGAACCAAATCAGGTGGATCCTCAGGAGACACCCTGTCCTGGAGCAGAGCCAGAGCTGTGGTAGCGCCCTGGATCCCTCCTGGCACAGTGGGATGCCCCAATCAGCCCTGACAGGCCACAGCTGGGGGTGGCTGTGTGGGTGTGCTCAAACACCCTCCCTCCCCACTGCAGTGTGGTGTCTGCCTCGCTCCTCACCTACAGACTTTGCTCCTGGCCTGAAGGTAGGGCTTCATATCTCATTTTTTTGAATAAGTGAGTGGGAGCGACACTGGGGAAAGAAGAGGTGGTTGTGTCTGGATTTTTGTTGTCTTGTTCAAGAAGTGTGGGAAGTTGTTTCTGTGCAGGTTTTCTGTGTCTGCAGAAGGATTTGTATTTGCACACAGGATGGTGTGTCTTGGGGTTTTGCTGCTGCGTGCCCAAGGTTGTGTTGGGAAGGGTGAAAAATGGCATCACACTGGTTTTTTTGGAAGGGAATAGTATTTTCTTAGGTGCTTCACCCTTTAAGTCTGCCCTGAAGTGCAACAGAGCCATCACAGAGGATGAGAAGGGGATGGCCTCTGCTCCCTCTGCACTTTTGGGCTTGGGCGTGACTTGGGGGCCAGGGGTTGGAGCCCTTCTGAGACCAAGAACTCCATGACTACAGAAGCAGAAAGTGTTTGGGAAGGAAGAAGGAAAGAAAGAGAGAGGGCTCTGGAGAAGTGTTTAGGGCTGTGCAGGAGGGTTCATACACAGGTGAAAGCAAGCTGGAGTGCCCCTCTTACTCCCTGGGCCATCCCTCCCCAAAAGGCAGTGGGTATCATATGTGGTCTCTGGAAGCAGAGGGTGGGATTTACTGTTACAGAACAGTTGCAGTAAAAATCTTTTTCATTTGAAGAATAACACTCTTTTCAAACGAATAAGGAACCACTATGAGCTTTAAAAGAGCCTGAAATCTTGTGGTGGAGTTCAGGGGCTGAGATGGGCAGGTGGCAGCAATCAAGCAGCTGTGGGTTAATGAACTCATCGGCTGAGTGGTGGTTCATTAGCTGTGTCCTCCAGGCAAAGGGGGCTGAAGCAGTTTAAAGGACTGATGGTATTTGCCTGTGCAGCTGGAACCACTTAGGGATGAGGGTGGGGCAGCTCTGATGCCTCAGTGGATTTAGAGGTTTAGAGCTTGCAGGTGTGTGGAATCTCTGTCAGGTCCTGCCTATGGAGTCCAACCCACTTCACTAAGAGCAGTTTGCTTTTTCTGAGCACCTGTGGAAAAAGGGAAAATGTCTCAAAGTTGACCCTTAGTGTGTCAGGAGCCGGGTGATGCTGTTGGATATTTATCTGTGTTGCCAACACATGGTTACTGGGCTGTGGATGAAGATACAATCCTGGTCTCCATTCCTACATGGCCGTGGTGAAAAACCTGTGGACAGGAGCAGGTGCCTGCCAGGTATCCAATACATCCCTGAAATCTGCAGCATGAAGGTCGCTCCGTAAGCACTTAGTTAGATGTATGTTTCCTGTTAGTTAGATGTATATTTCACCTTTTGGTGGTTGTGATAAAACACGGACCTGAGGAAAAGAACTGGAAATAATTTTAACATGTGTTGTAACTGTACTGAACAGACTGATTTTATTTGACTTATTTTGTTATTGATTATGGTGTCAGCAAATACAGAAATATTACAGGATAACTCTGTGGGAAAATAAATGAAGAGTGTAATATTACTTGTTCCCCCTCCCATAAGAATTGAGGAGAAATTAAGTTTGTGTCTGAAGTTGTGCTTTTGAAATGCTTTCTACATAACTGGCTTTACCAAAATGGAAAGGTGAATTCATAGCTTGGAAGTTTCTAAAAATGTCTCTGCCAAATGTGCATGGCTGCTATCACATGCCAAGTGGCCCAGAGCAAGCCAGGCAAGTCAGGCTGGAATCTTTGGGGGCTGAGAATATCCAGGGGGCATGTGCATACTTGTCTGCAAATATGTGGGGCTCTTCTTTGAAAAGGGGAGTAGGGGGGTAGAAATCAGCTTATTATTGCTTCTCCTCCCTATTTGTAATGGTGTGGTTCTCCCAGAAGAGAAGTCTTAAGCAAATACTTTGCCAAGCTGTGGTGTCTTTGTGGTTGTATGTTGCTGCAGAAGTGCACCAAGCCTTTCTTGTAGTCGGTGCCTGAGTGTTTGCTGTGTTTCAGTCCCGTGAAGGTGAGATGAGCATTCTCCAAACAGGCAACAGTTTTGTGTCACAGAAACCTTGCTTCTGAACTTAGTCCTTTAAACAGGACTGGAAGTTCCCTTTGCTGCTGTCCAGTTTCCTGGTTATCCCTGCTTCTCAGGGCCACAGACTAGTTGAGGTTGGCAGGTACCTCTGGAGCTCACCTGGTCCAAGCCCCTACTTAAGCAGGACCGCAGAGAGCTTTGCCCAGGACTCCAGATGGATTTTGAGTATCTCCAAGTATGGAGACCCCACAACCTGTTTGATCACCCTCACTGCCAAAACACGATTCCTGGTATTCAGAGAGTTTCTCCTCTATTCCAGTTTGGGTCCATTGCCTCAGGTCCTGTCACTGGGCATTGCTGCAAAGAGCCTGGCTCTCTATGCCACTCTCTCCAGGTATTTATGTAGATAGACAAGATCCCTTTCCCCTTGATAAGAAGCCTTCTCTCTGTGGGCTGAGGAGCCCTGGCTCTCTAGACCCCTATTCAGCCTTTATTCATACATCTAAGTATGGTATGTTTACAGTAGTTGAGAATAATTTCAACTTAAATAAGTGAAAAAAGCTTGTATTCATACTTTATATTTTGGGACAATATTTGGTTCTCTGATTAAATGCAGCAGGTGATTATATCATTTAGTATTTCTCAGTTATGCACATCTTCTTGGGGAATTACAGGGTCAGTTGTGGCTGTAATCTTTCCAGTATCTGATGGCTGCAGGCATTGTCATTTATCTATCAATAAATAAGAAGGTTAATTTAACCTGAATGTTCAAGGTAGAGGAGTCAGACTTCTGCTCTTTCTCTGCTGTGTTAGTCAAAGTTTTGTAGGGAAAAAAAAACTAAAACGCCAGTGAAAACTTCTTAGAAACAAGTCTCAAATGACACCAATCCACGTTGTGTGAGTAGTGTAACTGTGTGTGGTACATTATTAGTGCAGTATTATCTTTAGCTTTCCAGGTTGCCCAGTGTACTGTTCATGTCCGTGCTCATATCAAATATTCACTGAGTGTTCAATTCCCGATCAGGGATGACCCAGTCCTGAAAACTGATGCTCGCCTGGTTCCAGGCTGTGCTGGGATCTTTGACTAATGGACTCATTGCAGCTGTGAGTCACAGAACCAGTTGTTACTCTCTGCTCTCTCTGCATCTGTCCCGTTGTGCCGCTGGGTTTTCAGCTGTGTAAAATGCTGAATCCAGGGGCTCTTGCATCATCACTATGGAAAGCTGTTTGTGGGCTGGTCGTGGACTTGTTCAGGCTGAGGCTGTTACACTGATTAAGAAAACTTTATTATTGTCTGCTTGCTTCTATAAAATGGTACAAACAGGGTCTGGGCTGCCCTGTGTCACAGGGTAAATGACAGTCCCACCAAGCTGAGATGTTGGTTTTCTCATAAGAACATGTGATGGAGACTTTGTGCTGATTTCTTTGAGTGATGCATTGAGAGAGTTGCTCTGGTGGTTCTCTGTAACTTTGCCTTGAAGATTTGACCCTCTTCCACATAAAGAGGGAGCTGCAGCCTAAGAAAGGGACTGGCATCTTTAATTAATTTGGTTTAGGGCCTGGCCCTTCCTGTGGCATCCACTGAAATCTCAAGTTAGCAGAGACTCAGTGCATGTGGTTAATTTTCAAGTCCTTTACTGTCTATGATTATTCAGACTTCTGCAAAGTCACTGAAAAACATTGCCTAGTTGTGCCTCTGTGTGTCCATGTAAATGCACTGTGGGCTGGGGATGCCGCTTCCACCAGTGTAAGCAATGTGTGGAATAAGCTCCAAGACTTTGGCACCATGAGATCATGAAAAGTATCAAATTCTGCACAAGCAGATATATGATCTTCACAGTAGCGAACATGAAAAAGCATATTTTAATTTTATTTGGCTCTGGTTTGCTTTTGATGTCATGATTTTAAGCCTTTCATGTAAGAGTCAAGTGCTTAAATCAGAGCTCTGGAACATTTACAATTGCCTGTTCCCCTTTGCTTGGCTACATCCTCACCCGCTGGCTGTTCCCACTTACCCGACGGGGGCAGGAGCATTCCAGCCCTTCTTGGGCTCACCTGGTGTTGAGGCAAATGTCACTGTGTCAGCATGGACCTTGGGTACCGCTGCAAAGCCAGAGCTAATCATGGCCACGTACCTGCCTCAAAGTGGTGCCTTGAGCACCAGAATGCTGAGTGAATCGTGAGGCTCCTGCAGCGCTGGGAAGTTTTTAAAAACAATTAGGTTGGAGTTGAGAAGCAAATCAGGGGAAGGTCTCCCTTGGGTGCTGTGACATCTTACCATACCTTAGACCACCACAGCCTCGCGCTTCCACTTGGTCTCCCTTTTATTTTTAACCTCCCAACGTGAGGCTGATCAGATGTTATCGCTCCTGACCTTTGTCTCCTGCTGCAACATCAGAGCTGACTCCTGCATCCCACTTATCTCCAGCTCCTAGAGCCTGCCAGGCGGGGTCGGGGCTGTGCTGTGGTGCTGTGGGATGCTTTGCCTCGTGCTTGGTGTTGGTGGCTGCATGAAAGGAAAATGCCACTCGGCTGCTCCGAGCCTGGCCCGGTGATAATGCTGCGTGTGTCCCTCCGGGCCCGCGATAAGCGCCCAAAGGGCAGGCAGGGAGAACGTCTCTGCTGGGATCAGCACACACCAGGCCCTATAGATAGAACCACATATATATAGAACAACATGAAAGCTTTTTGCTTTCTTCTTTTCAACGGCATGGTGGCTGAGTGTCACATCCAGGGGCGCTTTCGGACCTGACCCCGCCGGGGCTCTGGTCTGGTTACACACACGAGTTCTTCAGTTTGCGTCGTCCCAGGGGGACTGGAGAGTTGAAATCAGAACCCACATGGGCTGCAAAGCAGTGTTTTGTAGTCCCGATAAAGGCACTAAGACCAGGGAAGGGTGCACTGGATTCCCTTTATCTTCAAAATGGACAGTGGGACCAAATTTTCCTGTTTGGGTTATTGGCTTTTTGTAGGTGTCACCCAAGCACCAAACAGGTTTTGCTGCTGCTGATGGGAGATAACTCTGTCAGTGGCATCTGGGTGCTGACATTAAGGCCAGCCAGCCTGAAAGGAAGATAAGATTTTTCTATATTGAGTAAGTCTATTGATCCGGTTGGCCTGTCCTGTGTCTGATAATAACTCAATGTTTCCAAGAGAAGCAAGCCTTCCCCTGTTCTGGATATTGGTGTATATATATATTCATATAAATGATCTGTTTTATGTATATCACTGCTATGTATTTTGGATTAAATAATGAAGAATCCCTTTCTGAGCCATGTTCTTAGAAGGATGCTACTTTTCCTTCTTTTCATTTGGATATAAAATTGCAAATGCTGATAAGAATCATAACGTTATTCCCGTTTATTTACATGTCAGAGATGATATTTGAAAATAGTTGTTGCAAAAATGCAAATAGTTTAATGCCAGTAAGTCCTGGCTTTCACTGAGTAGCTTGTTGCCAGTAATCTGCTTATTCAAAACCAGCCAGCCAAAAATAGGAGAGAAATAAAAGACTAATTTAAGGGGGGGGGGGAGAAGGGAAAAAACCCACCACAAGCATTCTCTTTATTTTCAGATTTGTTTAAAATACTTCTGTCTTTGGTAATTGCGGACTTTGACCCAAACTTGCTTCCTGATCTTTCACAGACTTAATAGTAAACAATTTTGTAGACTGCTTTTCATGCTGAAAGAGCAGGAAGCAGGAATTTGAATTCTCATTACTGCAAGTTAATTAATTTTTATGGAGTCATGTGTGAATATTTAGGTTTGCAGATTTCTACAAGAGCTGCTGGTCTTATCAGCCTGTCAAAAAGATGTGTCTGTTAGAGAATTCCAGAAAAGATAGACAGGAATTGCTGGTTAGTAAAGAGCAACTCCTGGAACAACAAGTAGTAAGTACAGAACAAGAAGAAGCTTTTTATGTTCAGCACTAAACTGTGGATGAAAACAAGAGGGCAATGGCAGCAGAGCTGTTTTTGTGGATTAAAGCCAAAAGATAGCAGCAGTCCTTTCTGCGCTCACCCAGGGCACTGGAGTCAGTGTCTTTGTAATAATAACCACACGTGTATCGTTAATTCACGTATCTCAGTCGTATTCCCGTGAGGTTCCTTGTCCGTGGCCCCACGGGAGGAGAAGTTCCTGTGCGTGAGCAGAGCCCAGGCTCAGCAGCTCCTCTCTGAACGTGTTCATCAGCCCCAGACACTGCTGGTGACAAATGACATTTTCTTTGCCTTTGTACTCCAGGGCATAAGATGTGACGTTTACAGCCAAGATCAATTATTTTTAACTGAAGAATGATAGCCCCGCGTCTGAATTATCTCGGGGCTTAATTCGCATCAGTTAAAGCTTTTCAAAGGCTTATTAAAATTCCTTAAGTGTGTCCAACTTATCAGCAGTTGAGTGTCAATGGCATTATACAAATGTTGCTATTGGAAATAACTGTTAAGTATTGTTTGACTGTATTATTCTCATATATATATATTATGCCTGTGACTATTAATACTACTTAGTACTTACATGACTCCTTTCATCTGGTGATCATAGGCATTGCCCAGGGAAACAAGGATTGTTGTCCCCTGTCTAAATATGGGAAAACTGTCCTGTCTAGCAGCTGTATCTCATACTTGGATTTAACATCTTCCACTGAATCCTGCCAGGCTTGGCTCTCAATCTGACCTGCCAGTTTTTAACAGGACTACATTTAGTTGTGCTGCTGCAGCATCTAAACCTTGTCTTGTGTGGGCAAACACAGGGCAACAGTGCTGCTCCTTTGCCAAGACATCTGTGATGCTGGAAAACGTATGGATCAATGTATAGATCACTGTAGACTGACAGATGTGTGACAGGAAGGAGGTGATGCTGAGCTGCCCCAAGTCAGGTCAACAATCTCTGTTAAGGAGTAAAGGAAAGTTTGAGAGGAGTGTGGAAGGGTTTTTGGAGGGGAGGAGGTTTTGTTGCTCTTTCTGATGGGAGTCCCCATGCTAGCAGGAAATCTGGGAAAACCTGGTCACAGAGCTGGCATCAACATTTGGTGCTGTGAGAGTGGATGAAAAGGGCAGGGACAGTCTCTGAAGGGCTGTGAATGCCACTAGTTCCATGTTCCTGTGCTAATCCCTGGCAGTGGTGAGGTAGGAAAAATCCTGGTTATTGCATAAAGGTGCTGCCTGTCCTGGCATCTGCTACAGGTGCAGGAGGTTGGGGTGGGGTTGTTGATGTGCTTGTGTATACGAATATCCAGTCAGAAATCCTTGGGATTAATTTACAAGTGTTCTTTGAATTTTTTCTTCTTTTTTTTTTTTCTCTCAGAAATTTAATTATATAGTTCTTACCCATTTCAGGCAGTGGTGGGGGTTTAGATTTGATACACGTTTGTACTCACTCCACACTGAGGTTCTGTCTGGAGAAGCGTTTTGAGGAGCTGATCATTTGTTCCAGAAACCACTAGGTAGCACTGTGAAATAAAGTTCTGCACCGTGTTCTGCTTTCCTGCTCTGCCGGCCCCAGCAGAACAAAGACCTGCCAGTTTCAGCATGGTTGGGCTCAATATGGATAAAGGTAGCCAGGGTGGGATTGATCACCTGCTCCAGTACTGGGTTCATAGTCAGGCATGGGAGACACGTAGCTGTGTTGGGAGAGATTTAGGCTGGATATTAGGAAAAAGCTCTTCACCCAGAGTGCTCAACCATTCTCCGGGTGAAAAACCTTTCCCTAATATTCACCCCAAACCTTCCCTGACACAGCTTCGTATCATTCCCTTGGGTCCTGTCACTGCTCACCAGAGAGGAGATCAGTGTCGATCAGTGTCTTGCATTGTCTTGATTTAATATGTTAAAGGGTTATTCTTCCAAAGGAATGGAGTCAGGTGAAAATTAGGTTTGATTATGAACTTGTTCTTATTAAAATTACTTTAGTGTTTGTTTTATTAATCCCCAGAATGACTCAAAATAGGTTGTATTCAAATTTGCTAGTTGTATTTTTAAACTTTTGAGCTTCAACAAGTTAATAAGTTATCTTGCTGCATTTTAACTGAACTCCATATAGTCACTGTACAATATCCCAACCGTAGAGCAGTTTATGCCCGTTTCTATTTCAATTCCAACTGCACCGTGTGTGCCTGCAGCAGCACCATATCACTGCTTTTTAAAATTAGCCCTCGCTCTGGCTGCCGCAGGGAGAGGAGACATGATAAAGGGATTGAGCATCACGCTCTGCCAGGGCTGCCGGGCTTAAATCATCGAGTTACAGGAACCCTGAGCTGCTGCTGGAAAGAGTCCCTGGTCCCCGGCTCCAGGGGTCACAGTGTGCACTCTGGTCACTGTCAAATGCTTTGGAGAACTTCAGCATCAGTGTTGGCTGAGGAGCTGGAAATTCAGATGAGGACATTCTTTTTATATGTCTGCTATGCCTGTACCTGATGCAGTGGTTTTTCTGTCTGCAAGATCACGCAGTTGGACTAGATGGTCATTGTAGGTCCCTTCTGACTGAGTTATTATATTCTAAAATGATTCTAGAAGGGCATAGAGCTGTTGGAGCAAGTGCAGAGGCCACGAGGTTGGTAAGGGGACGGGAGCACCTCCCCTCTGGCCACAGTCTGAGAGAGCTGGAGCTCTTCAGCTGGAGAAGAGAAGGTTGTGTAGAGACCTCACAGCCCCTTCCAGTGTCTGAATAGGCTACAAGGATGCTGGAGAGGGACTCTGCATCAGAAACTGGAGTGATAGGACAAGGGGGAATGGCTTCACACTTAAAGAGGGGGAATTTAGGGTGGATATTAGGAAGAAATTCTTCCCTGGGAGGGTGGGCAGGCCCTGGCACAGGTTGTCCAGAGAAGCTGTGGCTGCCCCATCCCTGGAAGTGTCCAAGGCCAGGTTGGATGGGGCCTGGAGCAACCTGCTCCAGTGGAAGGTGTCCCTGCCCATGGCAGGGGGATGGAACTGGATGATCTTTAAGGTCCCGTCTAACCCAAACCATTCTGTGGTTATGTGCACAAAAGCACTTTTTGAGGTGGGTTTAATTCACAACTGTCAGGGAAAGGCATGGAAAGTCCTGACCAAAAAGGGCAAAGTGTTTGTACTAAAGGCTGTCTCTCATCTTGTGCAAGCCAGAGACATCCCAATTTAAGATGAAACAAGTGTGCTTATTTTGCCCTGACAAGAGCCTGAATTGCTTGATGTTTTCACCTTTTTATAGGTTTGGCCACCCTGGCTTAGAGCAAAATGACATTGTGGCATCACCTGCTGCTCTAACAGTGTCTGTTAACACTTGCTGGGTGGATGCTTTTCTTTATCTGGTTACTTCTGCAACATCTGCAAGCAAGTTATGTGGTATTTTCATCCCCCTGAGGATTTATGGCGACCTCTCAGGGACCTCAATCGCTGGATCAATACACTTCTAACACCTGTAGATCAACATAAACTTGACCCTTGGTCTTGACAAATCTATCACCACAATGCCCTTTCTGTAAAGCCTCTCCAAGGCAGGGAGGGGGTTTGGGCTGGACGGAAGCAGCGATGGTGGCACAGCAGAGCCCTGTCCATCTCAAGGTCAAAAGTCAAAATGATAAAGGAGAGGAATGCTGGGATAATAACAGGGGAGCTGCTCCAGAAAGGTCCCTCCGGGTGTTTGGGGTGCAGCCAGGTCCCCAGGACCGGTGACTTGCCCTGTGGATGATGCTGGTGCAGGGGAAGAGCTCTGTGAGACTCTGCAGTGGTGGAAGTGCTGTTCCCTTCTCGGGGATTTGTGATAAGGTGAGAATTGCTGCTTTAAAAAGCTGCTGCTTGTGCCCATCCTATCTTTAGCTCAGGGCAGCAGAAAGCATTTTCTCTTTTGAAAAGTCAGTTCCTCTCTGGGCCAAGACTTTCCTGCACTCACCCCCCACTCCACCCATTTTTCCGTCCCAAGCAGGGAGTTCTGTCTGTGTCCTCGCAGCCTGCGTGTTTAGCAGGTGATGGAGGATCCTTCTTCCTCACCTGAACTCTCTGCCTCTTTAATGCCACATGTGAGATTAAATGACCTTCTCAAGATACCACAAAGGAATGTCAGTCACCATCAAAATAGTCTTTCCAATTTCAAGGTCTTGCAACTCTGAGTCTACTGAAAAAAAGCAAAGCAACAAGGAGTGGGTGCTGCAGCAATGACAAGCACAGATAAAGAGCACTCTGCAGGGCTGTATTTTCATAGGCTGCTTTTTATTTCATTTTTTCCCCAAAAGGTTTTCCACAAAATGTCTGTGGCTAAAAAAGATTCCCAAGTCATCTGTTCTGTATTTAAGGAAAAAATAAAAATACAGAACAGAGTCCTGAGGCCCACATTGTTTTTCTCAACTGATTTTGAGCCTCTTCTATTTGTTTTCATTCTCCTCAGAAGACTTATCTCAAAGAAGACTTTTCATTTGAAAGCATCGGGTTAAGAAATTTTGAAGAGATTGATGCTCTCCAACTGGCATACACTAAAATCTGCAAAATCTGTGTGATGTTTCTTCATCTTTAAAAATGAAAAGATGGTGTCAGTGGCAACTAATTGCTTAAATGACCTCTCCAGTCTCAGGCACCTGTACTTCAGCCAAGACTTTCACTAGAAGAGCATCATATGTCCCCAGAACTGAGATCGTGGCTTGGAAATCAAGTTGGGGTCTGAATTACATGACATTTAGAAGCATATTTGCATCCAGCCTTTGCTTTGAGAGCCTGCTTTGTTCACCTAAAGGTTTTCAAGGCCAAAAAGGACAAGTAAGATTCTCTAGCCTGGTATCTTCTGTTGTATAGTAGAAAGTAGTTTCCTCCTTGTGATTTCCAACCCCTTGTTTGAGTAGATCAAATAGCAGAGTGGTGCTCACTACCCAACATAGCTCTCCTTGCAACAGACCTTGCCATGACCAGGAAGTCAGCAAGTCAAATGCATTGGAGAAGGAATCTTCTGTATCATAGCAATGATGGGTATTTAAGTGTAAGTAGGTGGAGTCAGGGCAAAACTGAAGTTCCTGTACCTCAGTAGTCCAAAGAGTCAAATTGTCATCTTCCGGGGAAAAACAAGGGAAACTGTAAAAGGAATAGCATTTCCCCAGTGATTTTTATGGGGTTTAAAACAAGACTAGCATCTGAAATGGATTCTTTTATTCCAAAATCTTCACCAGGGCTCAGACATCAGTGCAGGAGCTTTGATGTGAAACTTTGGGGGTTCACCTCTGACACTCCCTGGTTTTCTGAGTAACTTTGAGTTCAGTTCCTGTTTCTGGATGTGTCTTTTCATGGGTGTGTGAAGTGGTGGTCCCAGTAGCTGCAGGGATGGTGGTGCTCAGACAAGTAACACTTGTGGGAGGGCCTTTGAAATACTAATCTGAAAGAACTGAAGAAGTGTAGTTCATTATTGTTTCCTAACAGGACCCAAAATAGGTCTTTGGTGGTTGCAGCCGTCAGATGCTGAGCATGCCCTGCTGATCCCCCCCCAGCAGATCCCTCAGTTCTGCCCCACAGGTTGATTTTTGGTGTGTGTAGTCTGGGCACACACTGCCAAAAGCCATCCATCATCTCCTGCTGTGACCTTGTGCCACCTGTCTGTCCTGTGCAAGGCCAGCAATTAAAATGTAAGGTAATGAAGACAGTGAGACATGAAAGGGCTTTTCAGTAGCTGATCAAAGGGGCAGAGCACAGTGTTTTCATAACCAGAACATTGAGACCAATAGGACTGGAAATGTTGTTGGGGAAAGACAGAAAAACAAAAAGGGTATTTGGAAATTAACCTACAATTGTCCCTGTCCTTCCAGTGTGCTGCACTGGGGATGATTCTCTCATGTGCTCTTACTTTTTTTTTGGTGGGGAAAAGTTCCAAGTATTTACTTTCATCTTGTTACGTGGGAAATAATCTTTGCCTGTATAAAAATGAAATGGTCTAGAAAGTGTTACCACTGAGGACTGAGTAGGGAAATTTGACTTCCAGTTCTAATGCTTCATTGGGTAAGAAATGATTTAGGAATAAATGCTCAAAGTGAAATACTGGTGTGCTCTAAATTGATGTCTAACAAGGCAAATGTAGACTCTCAGAGAAGCCAGTGACCAGGAGCTCTCACTGTTTTTGTTTGGGTTTTTTTTGTTTGTTTGGTTTTGGGGTTTTTTTATTAGTATTGTTAATTTTTCTTGTGTGCATCTAAAAGGAGAACTTAGCCTTGTAGTCCCAGATGAGCACACTGGATGCCTGTGTGTGTTAAATGAGATACATGGCAGAACATCTCTTTTTACAGCAGCAATTGCACTTTCATGTCTTCAGAACCAGGGTTAAGTAAAGCTTTTTTGTTTTGTTTTGGCATTGCTTGAAAAGGGCTGTTTATAAAAACAGCAATGAGGAACCTGCATTCTGAGCAGGGCTGTGTTTTTAGTGGTTCTAGGATGGGGGCTCCTGCAATCCCCAGGGATGTACAGGTTTTCTGGGCATGGAATTGGGCAGAAAAACTCAGATATGACCCAGAACAAGTAGGAAAACTCTAACGCTCATAACCAGAAATAAATAGCAGAGGGATATGAGACCTCAGCATGGGGGGATGCCAGAAATGTAACCAAGTGTCAGCATGTCTGCCTACTTCCACTCTGAGCCCTCATACGCTGTCTGTGTTGGTATGGAATCTTCAGTGGGATTAGCCATGTCCGTAAAGTGAAGTGTGTGTAATTGCAGGATGGATCTGGACCTGTCTCTGGGTATGTGGCAGAGAGGGAAGCAGCTGACGCTGCACAATGCATGAAGCAGCACATGAAGCCTCAAGTCAACCAAGATTTACATTTTCCTCCTTTGAAACAGCATAAATCATCTCCTTGATATCGTTAGAACTGACTTGCTGAAGGCAGGCAGTAGGTCCTCATTTTAATTTTTTTGGTACTTAAAAGTATAAGAAACTTACTTATTTGACTGAAATAGGTTTGAATTTGTGTCCTGTTTTTGAACGGCTTCTCCTGCTGACAGCCAGCACCATGCGCGTGTCTGTGCACTGCTCCTCCACTGACTGCAGCCACTGCTCTGAAAGCAGCTTTCCTTTTTCACAGATAGTAAGGAGTGCAAAAACATCCCGGCCAGGAAAATGGGATTTGGGGGCAATTTCTAGGAGCCAGTACTGTGACTTATTCAAAACTCCTGCTGAAGGACAATGCAATCTACTTAGGAAATGTCTGCTGTGCTAAAATAAACTCTGGTGTATTCTTGCAGCAGCACAGAGCACTAAATCCTGTTCCAAATAAGCAGAACACCTAGAAAATGTTTCTGAGAGTAGGTGTGTTTAACTGTGGAAGTTAATAATTTGTTAAACAATCAGATTTGTTGGTTCTAGTACTAAAACTCTAAAATGCCTTTCTAAATTGTTTTTCTTGTTTGTTACTAAGTAATAGTTAGAAAAATTCACAGAATTTGAAACACAAACTTGCTTTTCTTTTGCTATTTGAGCCTGGTAACTCCTGACCTTGCCCACTGTACACTAGTGTCATTCATGCCTTCAGCCTACGTATCTCCACAAATTTAGCTCCGAGATGTCTCCCCAGGACCAATTAATTTCAACCAACTCTAAGAAATAAAATTATTTTGGCCACTAAGATTCTTTCCACTTACAAGTCTTTCATCTGGACAACTTATTTTTCCAGCACATCAAACTGATCATGCATTGAGTGATGTCTGCAGGCTGTGTTGGGGAACCCTTGCACTTGCAGGGTCCCTGCTCAGAGGGACTGAGGGTCTGTCCATGCTGAGCTTGTTGCAAATATGATGCCTCTCTCTAATGGAGCTGGGAAAAGCACCCAGTCTCCTGACTTACAGGCCTGTGGCTTGGCCATTTGATCTTGATTGTTTGTTGACACCAAAAAAAAGTTATTTTAAACAGGGATGACTTAATAGACATATGTAAGTGAAGTCAGTGCACCAACTGCTTGTACACAGAGCTGGTTTAAAAATGCCCTGCTTTGTTTTCTGAATGTTCATCTCTCTTCCTGGTCTTCTGTTAGCTTTTCCTCTTGCTCAGTCTCTGGGAAACAGTTTATTTTCTGTCTTAGCCTAGTCACCCAGACTCCATCGACATGACTTGTATGTGATTTGAAGTTCCAGTAACTCGTTTATGCAAAGACAGAGAAACTCAAGTGTTTTTGCTCAGCAGCTCTAGCACCAGTCTGGGGCAAGTCTCTGCAGTCCTGCAATAGGAAAGGCCTGTGGCTGATGCACTGCCAGGATGATCCTGTCGCTTAATGGGGGCTTCTTACTGAATGAAACTCTGGAGTGGTAGAGTTTAAAATGACTGTAGGAGGCAGGTAGAGATTTTCAAGCAATGTACTCCATGTCACTTTGCTAAACCTTGATTGATTAACTTTCATAAACCTTGATTCATGAACTTTCACAAATGTACTGCCAGTCTTTGATCTTCTGCTTAGGAGAAATCTCCTCTTCCCTCTCTTTCTGCATCAAAATGTAGCATTGAGTTCGTTTTGCAGGCAATAAGGAACCACCCAGGAAAGAAAAATCGGACTCCAGTCTGAAAGCTCATCCCTTTCTCGCTTTGGAGACGATGTAGAGTGGCATTTTAAAGGTGTTGATTCTTCTTAATAATCCCCATTAACAAGAAGTCACTTACTGCTGATACTGATCTAAACTGATGTCAGTGAGATGAATTAGGAGCAGGGGACTAGGGAGAGAGGCTTGTTGATCTGTTGTTTTCCTGGTGGGCTCCTCAGGAACACTGAAACCTTTCACTAGGATCATATATCCTTGTTTTCTGACTCCAGAGAATAACTTTGGCTGTGAAAACTCCTTGAACTTAAGGAATAAAATTCTGGTCACAAAAGCATTTTAGGAACTGCATGAGTGTTATTTAGGAAAAACGATTGCTTCAGTTCCTACAAAACTGCTAATGGCAAGGGATTTGGTATCAGTCCCTTACAGCTGACAACTTGTTCCTGTACAAATTGTGTGAATTCCAAATAGTTTGTACAAACCTACCACATGGAGTTTGTCTCAAGAAGACAAGTGATGCTGAGCTGCACTTGCCCTGTTGCCTTCAGGTGGAGTTGGAGCACTGAATTCTCTGAAAAAAGCTGTGCTGAAACAGAGCAATGCAAGCCAGTGCCAGGCTGTGTAATCCCCAAAAATTCTGAGGAAAAAGTGACATCAAATCCAAGTGCAAATCTTATTTAAAATCTCTTTCGTACGCCCCTTAGCATGCCCTCAAACACTGAGAGGATCTCTGATTTCAGGTTCCCTGGGGAAATGCCAGTATCCTGCAGTTTCCTCTGGAATAATCTTTCCTAAGCACAGTCTTTTCGTGTTGCTCTAGAGATGTGAAACCCTTCAGGCTCAGACAGAGGAACGTGTCAGATTTGATATATTCAGTTTTTCGAAGCCTTTGAGAGGACTGGGCTCGGGAGAGCATATCACCATGCCTGGTGTTTGCCGGCAGCCCTGGTACCTTTGGAAATCCTGGGCGGACCTTTTCCCCCCACCTGACCCTGCTGGCTGTTCTTGCTGCGGGGCTGGCGTGGGAGGTGAGGCAGACCTGGAGGGCAAGAATAGCAGCCGTGTGTGTGTGTGTGTGAGGACACTGAGCCCCCCTTGGCCAAAATCAGTGTGCTGGGGGTTAATTCCTACTGTATCTCTCTTGCGCTTCCCCTTAATCCAGCTAATGGAAGGTCTTTAACGTGGCTGCTGGTGCCCCTGCCGGGGCCGGGCTGCCTCGGCCTCAGCCAGCTGTGCTTGTGTCCTCTGCCTAAATCGCTTTCTGAACTGGCTCCAAGGCTCCAGCTGCTGTTCCGAGCCCCTGTCTTATCCTGCCATGCGTCTGCTCATGATGCAATTCCCCCAGGAACTGGGAAGCATGGAGAGGAGGGGAGTGTGTGAGCAGGAGCTGTATGCTCATCCCCATTGAGAGTGAGCACAGTGAAGTCCTGAAAATCAGACCCAAAGCCGATACCCAGAACAGCCCCTGCGAGCAGGGAAAGTCCCACTGGACACTCAGATTCCCTGATAGTTGCAGCTCTGAGATATTACAGGAGGAAAATAAACAGATTTGAAGAAAATAAGGATGCTGGGAGCATGTGGAGAAGGGTGCTGTGTTGATGTGAGGAGTTACTTTTTCCTGTGGCCTTTCCTGAAGTTTCATTGGAGTCTATCTTGATTGAACACTTAATGAAAAGCCCTACTTAGGGCCAGCTTCTGAAAGCAGTGGTTCAAGTTTTAGCTGATTTTAGTGCCTTCTGCCATGCTAACTCAGGACTTACCCTGCCTTCTGAGGGTTCCCTGTGTGCTCTGATCCTGGCCAGGTTCTGCAGAGGCAGAACTCAGCAGTCAGTGACACCAGGGGCATGGAGTGGGATGGCAGCATGGTGCCTATTTTACAGATCAGGCAAATTGAGGCTCCAAACTGTGACTCCCCCATATTTAACAGTTGCAGAGTTTAAACTCAGCTTTCTCCTGCCACCTTCCATGTTCCTTGCCTGGAGTTCTCAACAAGGTAGACACACTTTTTTAAAGAGGGGAGTATCTTCTGGCTAATTTCTGCCTCTCTACCATCTGCTGAAGCCTGTGTGTCTTTCCAGTGCAGGAAGATGGCAAAAGTCTTCATGCAGCCAGTGATACTAGCTTGGAGAGGTTTCAAATGAGGAGAAGTAGCCTTTGCTTCTTCCTGGATTGCACAGCAGTGGGGCCACCCTGTGTCCTTGCTTCAGTCTGACAGACTCTGGTCCCCTTTGTTGTGACAGACCCCATGTGCCTGAGGTGCTCTGGGGTGAGTATCCCCGAGACAGAGTCTCCTTGGAATGAGGCAGAATGCCCCACTTTGCCCGGCCCTGAGCCCCAGGCAGGTGTCTACACTCCATGCTGCATTTGGGGCTTTGTGAGCAGCACCCAGGGCTCCTCTTCCATTTTCAGAGATAGGAAGGAGGTAGAAGCTCCTTATCTGTGCAATCCTACCTCGGGGTGTGTGTGAGGTTGGTCCCCTTGGGAGGGAGGGATAGAGGCTTCAGGCAGCTTCCATTCACCGGCAGCCTTTCATCCCATGTCCCAGGGCCACAGCCACCCTGTCTCCATCCCTGTTTACTGATGGGGCCGATATGGCCAAGGCAGGAGGAGTTGCAGGTTCCCCTAATCGCCTTGTCACCGGGCCGGACAGTCTCAGACACTCAGAGGATGTTGTGACTGCGCTGAATTACAATGTTTGTTGTTTCTCACTCCCAATAATTGACATTTGATAGCGACTACTGTAAAAGCGGCCGAGAGGCTGTGGGAGAGGGAGAGGCAGAAGCCGGGCGGTGGGAAGCCCCACTCGCTGCCCCTGGACAGTTCAGAGGCAGGCGAGGGGTCCTTTGCCCGTCTCCCTGTTTGGGGACAGGATGCGGAGGGGCTGCGGAAACCTCCTGCGGGTGTGCTGGGGACAGTTCCCTCTGGTTTATGACTTGGGCTGTCGGTACCCCCCTTGCATTAATTTTCTGTGCAGAGAAGAAATCAGCCGCTCGCCTCCGGAGACTGGGAGTGGGGTGGTCACCGATTGGGACAGGGAACAGAACCAGTCCCGATCCCAGCCCCGCGTGGTGTTCGGGACATGGGCGATGCAGAGCGGTCCTATCCGGGCCGTGAGCTCGAGAAGTGGCTTTAAAATTATTTTTGAAGGACCTTTAAAATATAAGCGCCGTTTGCCTGGCGCCGAAACGGGAGATGCTGAAATCAGGGGAGAGCGGCAGGGAAAGGCTCCCGGAGCGGGGCAGGGGCGGCCCGTGAGAGCCCCCGGGACGGGGGGCTCCGCACCCACCGCCCCCCGGGACGGGCCGCGTAAGGAACGCCAGGGACGCCAAGGTTCAGCCACTCTCTTTAATGACAACTCGCTGACCTCCGTCAGCTTGTACAGCAAAGGGCGACACGTAGGAAGGGACGGACAGTGCATTTCCATACTAACTCACGTTTTTAGTGCATAACCCTACGGGATCTGGCGGGCCGGAGGGTCTGTGTCCCTCGGCCGGGGTGGGGTAGGGGGTCTGTCCTCATCCGTGCGCGGGGGGAGCCGCTCCCGGCCCGCAGCCCAGGCCGGCCGTGGCAGCCTCCCAGGGGGGAGCTGGAGGTGGCGAGATGCTGAACTGGACGAACAGCGGGAACCGTACGGGAAGTGCAAAAAATTAAATGTGGATGTCAATAATAATTAGTATAAGTAAAAGTTTAAAAAAAAATAGAGAGTTGTAGGGCTGGGCTACCTGTTGTTGGGAACAAGTCAAGCAAGATGACCGGCTGGTTTGTAGGTAGGAAGGAGGGGAATTACTGGGGTGGAGACCCCTGTGGAAGGGGAGCGAGAGGGGCCGGGCGCTGCGGGCAGTGCCGGTCCCCCCCGCCGGTGCCCGCCTGGCCCCGCAGGGAGCGCAGCCACCGCCTGAAATACCAGGGACCCCCCCTTGCAAATGGCGACCACGCTAATGAACTCCGCCGGGATGCTACACTGAACCGTCCTCATCCCCGCAGCCTGGAAATGTCCCGATCCCGGCCCGCAGGCGCGGCCGGAGCCGCTCCATCCCTACGGCCGCAGTCCAGGGAGGGAGCCGGGCCGGGTGCGGGGCCGGGTGCGGGGCCGGCTCTACCACGCCCGGATCCCGTGCAATGTGGAGATCCCCGCGTTCCCCTGCGGGATGGGCGTCTGCACCGAATTCAAGTCCCCTACGCTGAAGTTCATGAAGTTGTTGCTGGCCGCCGAGGGCTGCATGGGCTGCATGGAGGGGTAGTTGCAGTTGTAGCTGGCGCTGCAGGCGGGGCTGTTGTAGTTGGTGTACGCGGGGTAGGCGTTGTAGCTGTAGGGGTTAATGCTGACATTGTACGGCGAACTGTAGGGAGAAGATTCTCCCAGGCAGGGCTTCCCATCGCGCACCAGCACCGGCACCGCTATCCGCCGCGGGGGAGGGATCCCCACCATTTCCAGGGTCTGGTCCTGTCTCTGCCTTTTGCATTTATACCTTCGATTCTGGAACCAAATTTTCACCTGGGTCGAGGTGAGCTTTAGGACGTTCGCTAGATGGTCTCTCTCTGGAGCCGAGAGGTATTTCTGCTGCTTGAACCTTCTTTCCAGTTCGTAGACTTGGGCTTGAGAAAAGAGGACGCGAGGTTTCCTCCTTTTCCTCTGTCTGGGGCGCTCGGGATCTTCCAGGTCTCTTTTCTCCTGCTCCAGGCTCTTGTGCAGGGAACACAGCTCTGCAGCAAAACAAACGGGAGAAGGAAAAAGGAGGAGGAAAAAAATGTGCAAAAAACATAAGGCAAAGTTCAATAAACAGCGTATAACGGGAGCGAGCCCTGATTCTTCCTCAGCCCTTCCCCGGCCTTCTGTGCCTCAGCCCTGCAGGCCGCCGCTGTGACCTGCTCCCGTGGCAGTGAGACCGGCCGTGCTCTGCTCTGGAAGTACCTCTTAGCAAAGTTTCCGTCTTTTTTGTTTGTTTGAAAGCAAGGATGCTCCGTGCACTGACTTGCGTCGCGACCGCCTGTGCCCCAGCCTGGATTTATCACATGTGCGACCCACGGGCGCACACTCAGCCGAACGAATTATGAATCAGATCTGTCACCTAATTTCTGTACAAACACGAGACCTCACATACCCTGCAGCCCTGCTCGTCCCGTTGGGCAGAATCTCGACCTCGGCCCGGCTCGGGTGGGTCTCTGGCCCGGGGTCAGCAGGACGCTCCCCACGGTGGGTCTGTCCCACCGTGGGAGGGGATGAAGATGCTCCCGCTCTCCGCGCTCTTCCTCCCCCGGGCCCCGAGGGTGGGCGCAGCCCCGCACTGTCCCCTCTCCCCCCGCAGCCCTGGGGACCCCCAGGTGGGGGGGTCACCTTCCCCCTGCCCTCCGTTTTTCTCCCCCCAAGGACCACCGGCGAGGCCCGGAGAGCAGCCCTTGGCTTTACCTTTCTTGTCCGCCTTGGCCTCCTTGGCCGAGTCCATCTCCACGTAGCTTTTCATGTAGTAGGAGCCGGGGAAGGCGGCGGCTGTTTTGGCGGGGGGCGGCTCGGACAGCTCCTCCCGCAGGTCGGGCAGGGCCGGGGGCTCAGCACTGTAGGTCTCCTGCTTGAAGGTGGCCAGCATGCAGGAGGGGGAGGCCAGCGAGGAGAGCTCCATGGAGGCCAGGCCGCTCTGATGCTGTTCCAGGTTCAAAATATCCTTGACCGAGAAGGGTGTCGTTGTCACAGGGCTAGGAAACATTGCGGAGGAGAGCGGGGCAGCGGCCGGAGCCCAGGGTCATGGAAAAGTAGGTGGGGAGCAGCCAACCTGGAGCAGTGGTGTAGCGTGGGCTCACGGAGGGGGCACATAGCATTCCCGCGAGTAGCCTTGACTTGTGCACTGGAGGCAGGTAGGACCAGACCATAAGGGAAGGGAAGGAGGGACTAGGCAGTTTTTGGGTGACTTTAGCTTTCTATTGGCCAACATTGCAGTGATGGTATGAGAGATGCAAAGTTCCATGTCACCTAATATAGTAATACATCTCAAAAACATCTCCGCTCATTTAAAGGGGCGGCACTGCATTTATCCAGCTTTTCCGCGCTGAGTTTGTTCATCCATTAAAAAAAAAACCTAGAATGGCCTAATGTGTACAAAGGCACTATCTGACGCTATCTATCATACAGTCAGATTAAATAAACAGGCCGGGAGGAAACCATCAACCAAATATGTGCTGATTTCATATTTTTTTTTCTAAGCGAGGGAACGGAGGTTTCATTTTTAGTATTCTGCAATATCCGATCTCAGGAACTACAAAGCGGGAGTTCATTGCTGTGTGAAGCGCGCTCAAGGGGAAATCCGCGCTTGGGGTTTATACAGATATTCTCAAGCAGCACAACGCTCGCAAAATGCAGCTGATAGCAGAGAGCCTCTGAACAGCCCCTGCCTGGCTTGGGAGAGGGAAACGCCGATTGGGTTTTCCTCCCGTCTGTTTGCAAAGCTTTCAAACAAACAAAACCCGAGCAAAAATCAAAACCCTAGCACTGTCTGGGGAAAAAAATAGTAATAAAAACAATTGCCGGGTGAAGGCGTTGCAAAGTATAGAGGGGAAAGAGACGAGTGAGCCAAAGCCGTGGACAGCCAGGGCTGGACCCGGTCCTGGCCCCGGGATCCCGCAGCTCGGTGGGCTTCCCGCGGGTCCCGGATTCCCGAGGCTGAGGTGGGCGCTCACTCATTTGACTCGCGTGGAGTCGCTGAAATAAACCTCAGCGGCAAAGCCGCAGGCTGAGGAGGGGCGTTACGGCGCTTTCTGGGTTCGGGGGGAGGCGAGGAAGAAAATAAATTTGAAAGGATCTCCTTTAGCGTTCCAGCACCCGGCTGAGAGAGTGGGCACGGGATGGGTTCGGCCCCGGGCGGTGGGAGCCGAAGAAACTCTACAGGGATGCGGTGAGTTTGGGGGTCCCGCGGTCGGGCCCTGCCTGGGAGACGGCAGGGTCGCAGTTGTGCAAATCCTTCCTCCTCCCGCAGGAAGGGACCCTCCGAGGCGGGTGGAACTGTGAGCACCTGTTCGCAGCTGCCCTCCCCGGGCTGCTCCTTCCTGAACGGACCCGCCGCTGCCTCCCTTCCCACTTCCCTCAGAGGTTTTGCGTCTCGGCATCCTCGGGCTCCCTTCTGTGGAATTTAATTCAGGATGTTTTTGCTGTGACTCGCCCTGCAATCCGGGGATCGCTGGCCGGAGCAGCAGCAGCACCCCCGGTGCTCGCAGCCCCACGCTGCAGACGCCTCCGGGTGTCCTGGGAGCGCTTTGTCGGAGAACCAGGTCCGGATCTTGCCATGACAGTCGGAGCGATCGCTGTGTACGGGGAGGCCTAAAATATTGCGATTTAATGAGAGGAGGGGGTTGGCCAAGCGGCCGTCTAGCTCTTCGCGGCTGCGCTTCCTGAGGAATTCGCTGGGAAGCAACTCGGAAGGGATGTTTCTCGGTTGCAGGAGAAGGGGTGAAGCGCCTTGGGGAAGGTGGATGCAGCCTCGGCAGCCCGGATCACGAGAGGGGCCAGCGGCGGGACTTTGCCGGGTCTGGGGCACCCTTTGCCCTCTGCACTGCCCGGCGGGCTTTCTAACCTCATTGCCTCCTTTTTATTGCAAGCTAATTGGGGTACGCTAGATCAATACTAAAATAACGAAGCGACCCGGTCCTTCCCAAACGCAGAGCCGCGTCCGCAGGTTCGCCCGCCTCGGTGACATCCACCTCGCTCGGGACGGGACACACGGCGTCCAGGGCTCCCTCCTTCCATCCCGGGCCCAAAACGCCCTTCCTGCGTCAGGCCCTGAGCTCCCACGGCAGTGCCTGCCCCGGAGGTTTCCCTCTGTCCCACCTGGCCCGCTCCGGGCCCGGGGCGCATCCCGGGCTCCGTGTCGGCGGGGCGGGCACCGCCGGCCGACGGTCCGCGGTTCATTGAGGATTGACGGGCTCTCCCTCCAGCCCCGCAGTCATGCGGCGGCTCCCGATCGATGTGGGCCCGGCTGCAGAGGGTGGAAGTGATTAATTGAACGATAAGCCGGAGCTATCATTTGGAATGTCATTAATGCGTCGGGGAGACATTCATTGGAGACAGACAGCGTTATCTCCGCTTTATCTTCAACAATGCATCACTTTTAATACTGCGGTTTAGAAACAAATGGGGGCTTTAGCCTTAGCCCTTCTCTTAGTGTTTATATTTTTGGAAGAATCACAACTAGTGGGAGTCCCGGGCTCGGCCCCCTGATAAATGAACATTAGCACTTTTTAGAACTACTGTATCAACAAAAAGAGCTGCAGGGCCGCAATAATTGGTGAAAAAGCAAACACTCCGTAAAGAGAGGCCAGGTCTGCTCTGTGTCCGGCTGATTGATGAATAAGTTACTGACATACAGCAGCTCACGGACTTTCCGGGTCGAGGCTCAGCACCCATTCTTCCCCCCTTTCCCATCTCCTCTTACTCCCTTTCCCGGTGCTCTCCAGCAGCCCTCTGAAGCCAGACTCCGACTGCCCAGCGGAGGGGACAAAGGTGATCGATTCCGGACCCTGCTCGAAGCCCTCAGGCTCGGTCCCTGTCCTGCCCAGCCACCCGAGTGCCACGGCTGAGCCGCGGGGCAGGGACAGAAGGAAGGGATACCTCACACGCCAAGCTCTCCCTCACCGCTTTTACCTTCTCTGGGGTCGCTTTTGATTACCTTTAATTAACACGCAAAATAGAGTAAAAGGAGACAGGGCCCCGGAGGAGCGCCCTAGAACACCTTCTCCAGCCCACCCATCCAGCCGGGACCCAGGCCCCGTGGATGTGTAGGGGGCAGACGGGGCGAGCAAAACCTCTGTTGTTTTTCTGGCTGGCAGAGAAAAGCCGTGGGGGGGTGTCCTTTTCTCCCCCCGCCGCCTTCACGCTGTTTGCTGGTTGCTCTTCTTGCCCTCTCAAGACTGAGCCTGCCCTAGTTCCCCTCGCCCAGAAAAGCTCCTCGCCCGCTCGGGGTTTCTCTCTGGAATTTATAAATGCAACTCGTGTTGGGTTTATTGAGGGGTGTTTTGTTTCTTTTTTTTTGTGTGTGTGTGTGTGTGTGTGGTTTTTTGGGGGGGAGGGGAGAGGGTTTCTTTTTTTTCTTAAAAAGAAAAAAAAGACACCAAAAAGACAACTTTTCTTGCTGAAAACAAACAAACAAAACAAAAAAAAATTCCAACCCCGCAATTAACTCCGGAGAGCACATCCTCTCTCCCCCAGAGCTTTCGACACCTTGGACTGTTTAGAGAGAGATGGGACCTTTTAAAAAACTTTTCCTCTTAATCCCAGTCGGTTAAGATGTCCAGAGCCCCCTCCCGCCCTAATTCCCGACTATCTCCCGAGGACTCTGTTTATACCTCGCTAGTAAACGCCGCGGTTTGAAACCTTGTCACTAATTGAGTGCTAACACTTCAGGTGCTATAGATTTGTTAAGAGCCAGTAGTCCAGAAATAGCCTATTAGGGTTTCCTTGCGAGAACTTGTGCCAATCTCTCGGTTCTCATGGTGGCGGCGGGAGCCGCTGGGACCCCGGGATCCCTGCGGGTCCCCGAGGGCTCCCCAGAGTCATTTGGCCAGTTATTCCTTCCAAACGCTTGGGAAGGGATGCTGCGAACCGGCGAGCCCTGGTTGAATAAACCCTTCCGACGGGATCGCGGTGCTGCTGCTCGTGTCTGCCGTGGTGGGGTCCCACCGGGGGTCTCCGAAGGCATCTGGGGGCTGCGGGGGGCGACTGGGGCCAGGGAAGGTTTTGCTTTCGCCCCTCTTGAATTCTGCAGAGGAAAAAGATTTTTGGAGCTGTCCAGGCGCTCTACCTTGCCACAGCTAAAAACCTCCTCCTTTTTTTGCTTCTTTACTTTTTTTTTTTTCATTCTTTTTTTACCCCTCGGTCCTCTCAAGCTCTAACGAAGCTCGCCTTTTCTGGCCGTCAAAAAAAGAGTTTTGACCTTGATACGCAGCCGGCCTTGGCGAGGGGCCTCCCCTCTGCCCACTACCCCTCGGCGGGGCAGGTGCCGGGCCTCTGGGGCTCCTGCCTGCCGCTGTCGGATCCCAGCTCCTCCCGCCGGGCACTTAGGACATCATCGGTCCCCTTCCCTCCGTTCAGACAGGCTGGAGAGCTCGGATGCAGCCGGTCAGGCTGGTGCCAGGGCGCAGCACGCGAATGCGGCAGCCAGACAGCACCGAAGTACCTTCCCTTTGTTTCAGGACAATTAAAGCAAAGGCCAAACATCCTCTCCGGTGTTGTTTCGGTTTTGGCACCCCCAACCCCGCTCCCTCGGCAGGCCGGGGCAGCACGGGGGTGTCCCCAGGTGTGGCCCGGTCGCCTCTTTCCGCAGCCGTCGGTGACTCTGGTGGGGTGACTCGGGCAGGGGTAGTTGGATAGCAAATGCCGCGGTGGAGTTTCCCCTCCTGCCCTGGGCTCCGTGCCTGGAATCTGACAATTACTCTGGTTCTTGCACGTCGGGTGCTGGAAGTGTTTTTCCCCCCGTCTGAAGCGAAAGCTGGGAGCCGGGCCGATAAATGAAAAGCTTTAATTTTACCCTGCCTGTAACTTTTTTTTTATGCCTATAACTGTGCTAGGTTCGCTGGCGAAGGGAGGGAGATGGGGTTTCGCCGTCCTTCCTGCCGCCCTCTCCCCGTTCTCGGGAAGCGGTTGGGTTATTAGCGCTTGTCACAGACCCGCCGGTTTTCTGCGCTCCAGAAAAAGCTTTTTAACGCGTCCAGGTAATCCCAAAAGCGCTTGTTCGTTACGTTTCCATGGGGAACGCACTCAGGGCAGCAGCAATACGGTAATTTTTAGGGACGGGGGATTAAACGACCGAAGAGACTTTCATGTAAATGCGACAACGGTTTGGCACAGGCGTCCTGCAGCCAGGACTCACCGGAGTCTGGTGATGGTCAGGAAAACTGTTTTAAAAACGAAATACCTTTCAGGCACTATGGATTCTAGGCTGTTTTGAAGGACAAAACTCTAAAGGCGGCTTTGGCCCGACCTGCTTCCCCCGGGCGGAGGGTTCCCACGGGCTCCGGCGCTTGGCCGGGAAACCGCCGCAAGATTTCAGGGTGTTTGCAGCCTGTCTGTCCGCACGATGTTTTCCAGAGGAGATAAAGGTCTGACTTCTCGGATACTTCCTGCTGGCCGTGCAAATCCGATCCGTCTTGCGATGTCACCGTGCGCGCTTGGCGGTCCCCGGAGCCCGGATGAGGGACCGAGCCGGGCTAGGGCAGCGGGCAGGGCCGGTCGGGGGGAGCCACCTTTAACATGAGACGGTGTTTGGCCTTTATTTGTCTTAAAAGTGATCTATCCCCCTACACATGCCCGCGGAGATGAGGGACCGTCCGCCTTCCCAGCGCCTCCCGCCCGAGGGTGCCGGCTCAGTCGCGCCGGGCTGAGGCAAGTTCTGCCCGGGACTGCGAGCAGCACCCATCCTGGATCCTACCCTGGGGAAAAAACTCTTCCTGAGGGGATCAACTCCGCCGAGACGGATGGGAAGATGAGCCGGGCGAGTAGAGTTACAGAGCCCTGACCCCCACGTCCTCTGCGGCGTCTCCCGGCCGTGTCCCCTTCGCTCCGGCAATCCCCAGCCTGTGACCCACAGCCGGAGAGGCATGAAATCGGCTGCTCCAGGGGCGAACCGCGGGCGGGAGGGTCTGTGTGTCCCTGTCCCTTTCCTCGTCCATGTCGAGCTGCCACCTCTTGTCCCACGGGGCCTTGTCGGCATGGCCGGCTCTGCCGTTCCTTCTCGTCGCCCCTGCTCCAGATTCCCGGGACGGTCCCGTTCGTTTTCCCGCACTTGGTCCGGAGAACCTCACCAATGTTCTGCAGAATCCCCCGCCGGTGCCCAGGGTGATGCTCTTGGTGCGAGCGCCGCGCCTCTTCGAGGTAACAATAAACAGTTTTTAAAAAACACAACAAAACCCCGCAAACAAACAAAACTCCCTCCGAACTCAACAAGAAACCACAACCAACCAACTCCAAAATAAAAACAAAAGAAAAGAAAAAAAAAAGGGAAAGGAAGAGGAAGGGATACCCCCGCTCCCGCGGGTTTTTTTGCCCAGAAACGCGGGTTTGGCGGAGTCGGTTTCTCCTTTCCTACCCTTGAACCCCGCAAACAGAGGCACCGGGAAAACAGGCTCCCTGCAGCCCCTCTGGCGGTTCATCCCCGCGGCAGGATCAGGACTGGGAGGCTTTTTTTTATCTCGAAGCGGAGAAGTCATCCGCTTTGGGGTTTTGTGATTTTGAAGTGGGTCGGTTTCTCCAAATGGTCCCGTTGCTGCACCCCCTGCGCAAAGCTAAAACTTCGGATGCTCCCGCGGCTTGTTAGGCAGAGAGAAACGGTTCGGGAGAAATCCCTGCAAAATAAAAATATATTAGAAAGATTTACTGGCAAATACGTGCACGGGAAAGAGTTCTCATTAGCCATCTAATGAACGTACAATTCACTGAACATAAAACACAATATATTTCAAGTTTGTGTCAAGAAAAAAAGGGCAGAAAGAAACGACAATCTTGTAAAAGTTCTTCTAAATTTTTACCTGTTCTTTCTTTTCTGGGTAAAAGTTCCAAGTTTCGGACATTGTCAAAAGTCCCCCTTTTTTTTATTTTTTTTAATTTCAAAGTCATGTCACCTAATGAAACCATATCTCCATTTTTATTCCCCAAATCCTGCATTAATTCTCAGCGGTAGAGGAAAACGCATTAATTAAACGGCTGTCTTTTTTTTTTGTATTATTTTTGGAACCCCGGCAATACAGCAAAAAGAAGAACTGGAGGAAAGGAGGGAGAAGAGCCCGCGCTGCCTCGGTCCCTTCCTTCACACCAGTTCTGAGCGACGTGTGCTCGTCCCCAAACCCAGCCGCCGCCGCCTTTTCTATTTTTCAATTAAAGACCAAAAAACAATCCAAACAAAACGCACGAAGCGTTAAACACCCTTTTATTTCATGGAAAGGGTTTATTTCTTATAGAATTGAAAGGATTTGGGGTTGACTGCTGGCGTTTTCTTACTCTTTTAGACACTGTTGTCCCGGACGGTCCTTGGGGGTTACTTTCTCTTTTTAATTACACCGTATCTTTCTGAAAGCTAAAATTAGTGAGAGGAGCCGGCGGGGCCCGGTCCGCGCTGTTTTTGGGAAGGGAGGATCCATGGGAAGGGATGAATCCCAAGTTGCTGCCCGGGGGAAACCGGGCTGGGTGTCACCTGGGGGTGTCCGGGGCCAGGGGGCCTGTGGGCTTCTTTCGGAGGTGATTTCGCAATCCAGGACAGGGATCTCCAGCTCCTGGTTGCATTATTGCTGTGTTCAGCCTCCTTGCAAGCCCTGGGATGCGTGTTTCCAGAGGTCTGCAGACCCAGGGTTAGATGTCCACAGGGATGCACATTCCTGGGGCAGCACCTGCTGCAAGGAGAGGGAAGAGGTAACACTAGGATGGTGTTCCTGGAGAAACACGACTTGGGCACATCTTCCAGGCCCTCCCTCTCCAGCCCTCTGAGGCAGCGATTTGGGAAAAGGTCCCTGGGGGGGCAGTACAGCTTTTTGGGGCACCTTCACATCAAAGGTTACAGCCCATCAGAAAACATCCCTTCCTCCCATTTCTGTTTTTTCTTTCTTTTTTTTTTTTTCTTTTTTTCTTTTTTGACCCTGCCCCACTACAGATTTAACATGCAGCCTTGATTGGAGCTCAAGAGGATATTTCCTCCTCCAGTGTTTCTCTGGGCAAAGAGGCACCAACAGATTTTTTCCATAATGATGAAAACATCTGGCCATCTCTGAGCTGTCAGGCTCAGTGTTGCTTCTTCCCAGATGCCTTCCCCACTCCAGCCCTGCAGCCGCTCCAGCACAGCCCTTCCATGCCCAGGACACTCCCGACCCCCAGCTCCAGCTCAGAGATACTTGACACTGTCTGCACAGGGGGACTGAAACCTCCAGGATCCTCACTCCTTGGATCTGGAAACACATTTCAGGCACAGCTAGCCCAGGGAGATGGAAATCTCTACACTGAGTTATTTTCTGAAGCTTTTTCCTTTTACTGGGTCCAACAGAAGTTGTTTCCACCACTACCTTCATATGTGTAGTTCAGGATTAGCTGCTTCCAGCCCTCCTGTTTGGCGGAGTCCATCCCTAAGAAAGGAGGGACATCCAATTTTACAGCCAGAGCACTGATCTTCACTGCTCCTGCTATCAAAACACGCTTTGGTAAAATGTGCCCTTGGTTTTGTGTGTGTCAGAGCTGGATTAAGAAAAGGAAAAAGACAATAAACCCCCCAAAGAGAAATAATATGTAAGCACTTATTCAGTAAGATCCTAATGTGCTGGTCAAATTTTAAACATCTGAATTACAGGGATCATTCATGTGCTTGAAGTATCATAACAGAACTGAGGTGAAAAATTAGAAACTTTATTACATATTGTGATTTAAAAGAAAAAAATCATGAGGCCAAACTGTCCCTGAAAAATGAACAAAGGTACATCCAAGTGGAATGACTGAAAAAATAAATACGTTCTTAAGCCACAAGAAAACGCTCTCAGAGATGCATTTGGCTCCAGCAGTCAGAACAGCCTGAGCCCTGTCCAGAGCAGCTCTCAGAATTTCAGCATATAAAAGGGAAGGGGGGATGTCCTATGTTTAAAAATATGACTTTACTTAGTCCCAAGAAAGAATAAACAAAGCAAAGACAAAATCCTAAATGTCTCTAGAGAAAAAAAAAAGTGTTTAACCACAATTCTAAACTATCCTCTTCCTTGTCTCTCCCCACTTTTTAAAAAATGGATAACTAACAGCCAAGCTCCAAAGCATTGTGTCATATTCCAGCCTCTCTAGCTTTGCTCTCATTGATGGCAAAGTTCATAAACGAACAATAATATTTACAAAATATGAACCTGATCCAGTAGTTCACATTCAGGCAACACTCTGCACTTAAGGTGATGGAAACTGTGGCAAAACAGTGTGGAAAATGACCATGTATCTCCCGTCTTGGGAACTTAAATTTCATCAGGGATGTGAATCCTCTGCTGGGCTGATCCTTGGCTGTGTTAGTGCTGAGGCTTTTGGTGTTGTGCAGGAGGAAGCAATGGACTCATCACTGCTGGTGTAAGATCTAATGGAAAAGGAGTATATCCATTTGCTTAGTTGACTCTCTCTCCTGTTCTCATTCCTACTACATTTATTCTGAACGACTTGTTAGCATTAGCTGGATTAAAGTTCCAGTAGGATAAAATGTCCTGCAATATGGATTTCTACAGTACAGTTTGATGGGAGTAAATGCTATTTTCTCTGTGTACATTTTTATTATAAGCTCCAGTAGCCCTGGAGTAAATCTGCATTTTGAAAAAGCCTGTTGTATGACTGGAATCACTCTGAACTGCTTTTTATATGTATCACACATAAGCAAAAATGAGGCAAAAGCGACTTGGTGTGAACTGCAAGTTCAGGCCCTTGGCACTCAGGATGTGACTCTGCTCTATACATTGCCTGTAAGGTTTTTGCGTTTATTTCAACTTTGCTTTTTTCACTAAAGCCTTGCGTCTCTCAAAGTGCACAGGATTCACGGTGCTTGTGCAGCAAGCAGTCATTCAATGTTTAGTTTTATCCCTCTTATTGAGCTCCCTGCCTTGTTCCATTGCAAGATCCTAAACCCCAGAGACAGAGCTTTTCAGTTCCTTTTTCATTTCAGAGATCTCTGAGTGCTTTGATGGTATGAGAGGTTCTGCCTTTGCCTATCCCATGTGTGGGGAGGAAATAATCCAGGAGTTTTACCCCTGGATTTAAAGTGCAGAGTTTGAAGTTAAAAGCACCCATTGATTTGTGGTACTCCATGTGACATATCTGCAGTGTGAATTAAAAGAATTTTTAATGTTACAAGACACTACAATCTTCCAGACATGGAGAAAGCCTGGAGAAATTGCTATTTAGCAGAGAGGGGTAGGGATAACTTTGTAATGTTTAGGATGATTCTTGTGTAGGTGACAAAAATGCCCGGTCCTGAGTGCAAAGTTCAAATGTTTTCCTAAACACAGAAATGTGCCACAGTGTCTCAAAGCAAAGATCCCCAACATTTTTATGATGTGTAATTTTCCAGCCTTTTTCTCCCCTGAGGTTTTCCGAAACCCAGCCTCCAAGGTAGACACAGGTTCCAAAAAAATGACAGGTACCATTTTGGCTCAGATGCTAAAATGTGCTCACCAGGTGGAAATAATGGAAATATGAGGCAAGTCTCCATTAGGTGGGAGAGCCTGCTCTGTCCAGAAGCAACCACTGTGTCCTTGGGCTGCTTTCCCTCATTCTGTGGCCAAGTGCATCCTATGGGACCCACAGTCCTGCTGGGTGGCCCCCAGGGCTCGCAGGGTTTGGGCCAGGGGGTACCAGGCTGTGGATGCAGACAGTGAGCAGAAGCCTTTTGCTGCTGCCTGAGAATCTGAGTGTCCTCAGGAGCACTGAGGAGCACCAAGAGAAAATAACCTGGAGCATGAAATCATGAAAAAGCCCACATTGGAGCAAAATGTCCTGCAGCCCTCAACAGCCATGGAACTCCCCTGTCTTTGTCTAGCTGAGAAAAGGTTTTACTTGTGGCCACTGAGCAACAGGAATGAAATGCTGTCTTCAGCTGACCAGCTTGGAAAGCTTCTGTGAATGAACAAGTAACAGGCAAAAAAAGGCACTTACTTTGGGTAAATGCCCTGAACTGATGGTTCACAAACTGTCCTCCAACTCGGCAGCCCCTTTTTGTTTGGGGTGAGAAAATCTGCTGCAGACAGGTGCCATCAACAGGGGCATCTGCCCAATCTGCAGACACTGGGACTGTTCCATAGCTAGAAAAAAAGTGGATCTCCTCACTTGCTTTTTGTTTACTTTCCCTTTTGCAAAAGCTAAATCTGTCTAATTACGGTTCTTCAAGTGAAGAGTCCATCTGTAGAAACTTATAGCATCCTGCCTGCTGCTTTTTACAGGGAATACAATCTCAGTCTGCTCTGTGTCAGCTCTGTCTGGTTTTGGACATCCCATCCTTGGAGTGGGTTTACTTTTATCAGTCATGGTGGGACATTTTTCTGATGGGAAACACTATCCTTTGGAACAGAAGCTGTTACCTCATCAGAAAGGTGTGAGGTGGGCCCAGCTTTTGATCACTTTATTCACTCAGACTCGATTGGACTGACTGCTGTGGCAATTGCATGACCAATACCCCAACGCATCCTGTCAAACCCATCCCTTTCTCCTTTCTGCCATTGAAGGCTTGAGATAAGCAATAGTGAGATGTCTGTCTGGCTGATGGAACCAGCAGTTTCTGGTCTAATCCATGCTGGGCTATAGCACAAGTGTCTACCAAGGATCACAGAGTATGTTTTATACAATACATGCTGGTGGGTAAATTTAGAGTTGACAAGTCCCTTCTACAATTGGAGGACTCAAGGACAGTCCTATCAGGTGGCAACTGGCTGGGGGAGTATTTATAATCCATTTGCTGACTGGAATTAATATGAACCTGTCATCCCTTATGCCACTTGGGAAACCACGTAACCGGGGGATGATGATGCCAATAGCTGTTGGTGATCTTTTCTGGCAATAGCTGAACATGTTTTTCTCAACTGATTTCAGAAAAAAAAGTTGTCACTGAGATAAAGCACTGTCTGGATCCTCTTTTTAATGAGCTCCGCAGACTTGGGGAAATGGGACATTTGACACGATCAGTAGATTGTGGTCTGGGTGCAGCCAAAGCCCAGCTGGTGTGTCCGAGGAGCTGACAGCTGTCTGTGGAGCAAACTCAGAGTTTCTTTGCCCTTATTGCAGAGCAGTAGCTCATGCTTCTGTCTGATTTTAGCAGGTAAGGCACTCTTATCTGTGCCTGCATATGTGGAACTGGGTCTTACCCTGTGCTAATCAAGTGCAATGGAGTCTGGGCAGGTTCTCCAGGGAAGAGAAATTCTTGGCTCCTTTTCAGCCTGAACCACATATTCAGTCAGTCTCCCCCTACCTGTTTGATGAATGTCTTGATGTAGTTCCTTACCTTTATCATTTGGCTTTTTTATGTTGAAAACAGCTGTGAGTTTTATCCACAGGAATTCCGTGTAGCTGCTGTGGCCCTACAGTGGGGAGGTCTGTGGGCTGTGAACACACAAACCCCCATGTGCTCTTGTTCAACAGCCACCATGGGGTGGGAGCTATTGCTGGCTTGGGAGAAACGAAAACTGTGTACCAAGGTTTCTTGGCAAATATCATCCCTCAGCCTCACAGTTGGGTAACTCCGTGCTAAAATTGGTGATCCGGCATCCCTAGCACACATCCTGCTCTGATTTCAGCCTCTGTAGAGGTGCATAAGGAAGGCTGCTTCAGGATGAGCTGCAGAGCAAGTCCCAGCCTGATATACCTGTGGTGGGTGCTGAGGAATCCCTGATGTGATGTGATAGCAGAGGGCAAGAGAGACTGTGGGTAAAGCCATGGGGTGTGCAGTTCGATTATGGGCAGTCCAGGATTGTTCTCTGCTTAATCCTCTGATGACCCTCAGCCTGGAGGGCCCTGCTCTCCCCTCGTGCTGGGGCTCTCTCCCTGCCTTGGCTGTGCAGCTCCTTGAGCATCCCAGATGGACACGGCCAGAGCTCCATCACCAGTGTGCTGGGACATTTGGAAAAAAGATCAGAAATCTGGCCTGAAGTTTCCAAGCTGGGTCTTAGATTTAATTTCCTGGTTTCTGCCCATAGACCATGTGGAATTGGGACCAGATAGTTACAGAGGCAGTGCCGGTCATTAGATGAGACCCTTTTTTTTCCCTGCCTGTGTCTCCAGGGCCCTGTGCATGCACTGATGGCCAAGCACAGACAATACAGTTTAGTTCTTAAAAATTTCAGATGCTGCTTCTAAAATGAACACAGCCTGATGCACAGGGAGAACTGTTGTTCCTCTGGGATAGTCTGCACTCTTTCAACTCCCACATTCTCCTGAAATGAGAAGTTTTGTCTCTAAGAACTCTCAGCTTTTTGCAGTTAGAATTTATTTTATTTTAAAAGAAAATTTAATTGTTTATAATTGTCCCTGCTATATCTGAGGAGGAGCTTGCATCCTACAGTTTCAAGTGAGAGTTCCTGGAAGTTTTAAATGAGACTCCAGACAGGTTTGGTGGGCTTAGAGCGAGTAAAGTAACTATGGATAATATACAGAGTTGACCATTTAGCCTCAGACTGTATGGAAAGAGATGCAAATCTAGTTTGACATATTGCAAGCACATAGAGAAAACGGTACTGTAACCCACAGCTTGCTTTACACCAGATCTTTTCACTGTCTGAATTTGACTTCAAGCCCACGTACATTTCAGAAGAGAACTATATTCTGAATCCCTAAATCATATGAACTGCTGGAAGCTGGCACAGATTTGTCCCCAAACAGAAACCAGAGAAAAGGCTTCATTCCAGAAAATCTGTTGCCAGATGGTCATTTTGAGCAGAAGGAAAAGAAGAAAATGTTAAATACTGCTCTGCTTTGAAGAGTGGTTTCATAAATGCAGCTTAATGCACAGTAATGTTTTTGGCTGTTCTTTCCAAAGTAGTGTCAAGAGGTGGATGTATATAATTTATCAATGTGTCTGTTCCCTGAAATTAATGGGAAAGACATGTTTAAAGCCCCAGACTCTTAAATTCTTGTATGTTGCATCTCCTTGTACTCTTCTTCTCTGCATGAAACCCACATACCACTTGATATTGACCATCTCACAGGTCCTGATATTTGTCTTGGGTTTTTTCAGGTATCTCTTTCCCCTGGTGTTTTTCCCGGCATCACAGTTAAGCAGACAGAGCTATAATTGGGATTGCTGGGATGATTCTATAATCGCCTGGTTCCTCTCGTTCCCTGCTTTTGAGGAGACACTACCTTTGCCCTTTGCCCGTCTGCTGGTATCTCACCTGTCCCTCACAAGTTCGCTAATGGCCGAGATAACTGGCTCCCCGAGTATCCAAGTGTAAAATTCCTTGGGGACAGCTGATTAGGAAATATCCCTCTTTCCAGCTTGTTCTGTCACAGCTCAAAACTGAGCTCCCACTCTGTCCCTGCTGTTAGTTGTGGTCTCTGTTGATGCTTTAGGATAGCCAAGGCTCGGGGGGAGCACTGAGCACTGCCCAGGGACAAGTGTGTTCCCCACACAGCTGCTGATCCTCTTTCCTGCTTTTTACAAGACTGAGATCAGGGAGTGATTGAACCACCTTTAGAGGAGCTAAACAAAAACCATCAGTGTGCAAATGTTAGTGAATCAAACCTTGTAAGAAAAATTGAGCTGTTTCTCCTCTGTGCCTGGATCTCATCCCCTTCTTACCTGCAAGAGAGGGTGTCAGGGGATGGACCAGGCTCTGCTCGGGGGTGCCCAGCAATGGGACAAGGGGCAACGGGCAGGAACTGATGCCCAAGAAGTTCCACCTGAACACGGGAAAGAATTTCTTTCCTGTACAGTGATTGAGCACTGGAACAGATTACCCAGAGAGAGTGTGGAGTCTCCCTTACTGGAGATATCCCAGAACCATCTGGGACACAATCCTGTGCCATGTGCTCTGGGATGACCCTGCTTGAGCAGGGAGGTGGGGCCAGTGACCCACTGTGGTCCCATCCAACCTGACCCATCCTGTGGTTCTGTGATACCTGCTGGGGGAAGGAGCTGCGGTGCTTCCCCAGCCCCTTTCTCTTTACAGACATGTGCGGCGCAAGGTTGCCTTCAAGTGAAAGCAGAAAGGTACTGCAAGGGAGGGAGGGATGAGGGCTATGGGTATCTGAAACGACTGAAGAAAATCTGGGAGCTGCACTCCCAGAGGACAAGAGAGGACAGAGGACAAGAGAGGACTCCAGAGGACAAGAGAGTTTGTGAATAAAAAAGACACGGGAACAAACCCCCACTCCAATAATTTGAGAAAATTTGCATAACTTTTGTAATCCTGACTAGAATCTGCGGCTTGCACAACCCTCTGAGTTCAGAGACAGCTTATACTCCTTTCTCATTGCCGCACAGAGATCTGAGCTGTGGCTTCGTGGGAAAAGCTGGTGTTGCCAAAAGGAGTGGAAGCTTGGCCTTCGAGATGGCTGTTCTCAGCCCTCCTCTGGCTAAACACAGGGCTTTTCTTGAGCCGAAATCAGGTTTTGTGTGCACTCACACTGCCTGACACAAAGGGGCAGATTCTCACTGCAGTGTGCACAAGAATAAGCTTTGCTCTCTTTCCCAGCAGCACACTGTTCTTTTCTTTCAATAGGGAATTTAAAAATCTGATGTCTTGGTGATAATTTTTGTCCATTTGGATTATTTTTCTCTAAAAAAAATGCAACTAACTTTAGAACTAATGACACAAATTGTCTAATTCCCCTGAAAATAACCTTCTTAAATTTTACTTTCTTTTACTAAAGAGTTTCTTGAAATAACCTTAAAGTTTACTCATAGCTAGTATCAAGTTTCCACTGTTCAAGATCCCACTGGCCACTTTTTGGAAGCTCTAAATTAATACTCTTCCTATTTTAAGTACTCATACCTCCTCTGCTCATTATTCTCAAAGTTAAATGAGAAATTGAGATACTGACAGGAAAAAGCTGTCCCTCTCCAGAAGTGAGGAAACGTAACTTAGAGTGTCATCAAACAAATTGAAAACCTGAAGCAAACACCTTCATGTGCTCTATGTCCTCTCCCCACCCTTGTCACGTCTGATGTTGCTTCAACAGTTGGGAGGTAGAAAAGTGTGAAGGGTCATTTTGCTGCTGCTGCCACCGCCACGTTTTCAGTTTCATCCTTTGCTCTCCCTGATGCTCTAAATCTGCCTGGGAGAGGGTGTGGAAAATCTGGGACTGGGGAACAACATGTTACGAGTTGTGGGACCCTATTAGACTTTTTACACTCCTGCTGCTGCCTTTGTGGGGACCAGTCACACTTGTTTCCTTCCCATTGTGGATGTGGCAGGTTGGTGGCTGCCTGAGGGCTGTGCTGGGAGCGATGCTCGTGGGGAGGCTCAAGCAGAGCATTTTGCAAACATCGTGGTTCTAGCTGGGTGAAAAGCAGCCACCAGCAAGGGAGGCGGGTCAAAGAGTTTAACAATAAAATACTGAATTCCACAAACTATTCCCAAGTTCAGTTGCATTGGGGTTTGTCTGGGAGTCCAGAGGACATAACTCTCCATCCCTAAACTAAATTTTCCATCTGTTGTCTGTTTTGCTCCTGGTTGTAAGTGCAGCCCAGACTGCAGGTCCTTTGGGTCCACCTCTCCGTACTGGTGTGTGTGGAAGGTGTTTTCCTCCCTCTTGCTGAAGATGGTGCTACAGAATAGGGAATTGTGTCTCTGGGAGATGAGTGTGCAGTGGGCACTGGGGCCTTCCCTCCAAAGTCTGTTCTTAGGGCTGTGAGCAGGAGCTGCTGGCAGCACTGGGGGGTCACAGCGGGGTGGGGTGAAAGAGGGTTGGTGAACCCTGACTGTGCTGGGGTGGGCTGGGGGTTGCATGTGACCTGCACTGATCCTTCTTGCCCAGGGAAAACCAACTAACTGGTGGTCCCTCCGTATCCTGCCTGCTCCACAGTTATGGGGTTGTTGGGGCAATATGAGTGGAAATCCCTTACCTGCCTTTGCCCTGTTGCTGTGCCTTTTCCTGTGTTGCGCACAGGAGGAGAAGGGCGGCTTTGTTTTGAGCATGGGGGGCTGCCCCATAGCCAAGGGATTCAGATCACTGACATTATCAGGTTTTAAATCAAGATGTTCACGTCAAGAGTCCCAGTCCTGCCCCAGGCTGCTGTGGGTTGTGGTTTTTTCCTTACAGAAATCCTGGTTCACACTGTTTGCAGTCAGATTTGCTGGGTGATGTGCTCTGGTGAATCTCATGGCAGCAGTTTAGGATATTACTGTCCCCAGTTCCCCGCCTGGTGTTCTTGTGGGACAGGACAGGCTGCACTTCATGTTCTCCAGTCTGATAACTTGGGTGCTTTTGGGGCAAACTGACCTTTGTGAATGGCTTAAGCTGATGTGGGAGCTGGAACTCCTGAAATGGAGGTGTGACTCCATTGGTGCTGGTTTTGCTCCAGAAGTGGTGACTGTCAGCAAGCCACAGCAAAATCCTTTAGGGATCTTCAACTGCTGTGGTTCACCAGGGGATGTAGGTTGGAGCCCTAAATACAGCCCTTGCACTACATTTGTTCTGGGTTTTGCCATACCTGTACATATTTACTTACAGTTACTCAATGTTTCATGTGTTTATTCAGATTCTCAGGAGGAGACTTTATTCTGTAAGAAAGTGATTCACAGTACCTTTTTTTGCTTTTCTTTTTCCACTTTTTTTTTTTGTCAAGACGGTTTTCTCTGTGATTTATCATAAAATTTATCAGGGTTGCAATGGGAATTCAGAAAAGAAGTAATGAGAAGAAAGTATCTAAATTAAACTGTCATACATCTGAAAAATATAGTAAGTATATTAGGGCCTGTTCTGTGTGTAAAGCTGATGTATTAAGGTTATTTTTAATTAGTGACTGAAATGAGGGATTTTTTCTGATCTGGGTCTTCACAGTTTTAGTACAAGTAGAATGTATTCTGAAAAACTTCTTAATGGCTGGAAGAGCAAAGTAAACTTTCCTGCTTTTCAATTCATTGATTAACATCTGAATGATAAAGTACCTCAATCAAACTGATTGAATAAATCAGAATGAACAATTCAAATTGTTTTTTCCATACTTGCAGTACAAGTTATTTTTATCAAAATCTTGTTGAGCTTCTTGACATGTTCTGGTCATGGTGTGGGACTTCCACCATTTCAGCAGTTTGACTTTCCTTTAAAATACTGTTATCATGTAATTTGTGCAATTTTTCTCCACAGTGCAAGGGATGCCAAGAGATGACGGTATAATTTTTGATTCTATTTCTAATGTAACTTAAAATGTATGTAGGTGAAATGAAAAAAAAAATAAATTAATGAATCAATGCACTTCTACACTGAGAGCCCCCACTGTCTGCTTATATATAACCCAGCAGGTAGTTTGAGGCTGACACTGGTTTTCTTGATGGCATTAGCCTTGACTGGGCAGGATATCTTATTTTCTGCTCTCAGCCTCATGCCATTTATTCCTAAAACACAGGGACCTAAGAGTTGTTGTGAGAGGTTTGGAGTTTTCTCCTCTGAGCCCATAGGACTCTGCTTCCACATAGCATCTGGAGGTGTTTCCCCAGCACCCAGAGCTACATCCTGGCCTGGGCAGAGAGCCTGGTCTGGGGCACAGGCACCGCTCTATAGTCAATTCTGCAAATTCAGGTGTCCTGCTTGGCCTCCAGCTGCCGCTCCAGAAGGCCACCAGTCTCCAGGAGGTTCTGGGTCACACCTGCAGTCCCGGTTGGATGTCTTGGATAACAAAGCACATATCATTTAGCTCCTGACACTTGTATTTTGGCAACAAATCCCTTCCACCTCACACTACACTTACAACTGATGCTGTAAGTCACTTCTCACTGCTCCTTTCATCCTTTGCTGTGGCTGTTTTCGGCGTCACTTCCTTGGTCCGTGGACTCTTGTACCATGTATTTACCTGGATCTGAGGAGGAATACCAAGGGCAGTAATCATGTGGCCCAGACCCACCTGCCAACCGCAGCAGGTCCGACAGGTCCAGCTGGCCGAGCACGGGCACAGCAGGTTCCCTGCCCACGGGTACAGGGCACAGCTCGGGCACTGTGTGGGGCACAACCTCTTTGAAGCTGGGACTGTCCGAAATCTGGAGATTGAATGGGGAGTAAGGGACAGAGGAACCAGAAAATTGGTGGATGCGTGCGGGAATAGCCTGGGTTGTGGTGGTAGTGGATGCAAAGCTATCTGTGTTTGGCTTTCCCTTCCTTTCCTGCTGGACAGGCACATCCCTTGGCTCTTGGGGCAGCGTTTTTAGGGAGCAGCCTCCCTTCTGTGCTGTGCTGTGTGCACAGGTTTACCCTCATTAGCAGCTCATTAGTAGTCAGTGAAAAGGTAATGTCTCTGGAGTAATTTCTTTACTCTCTGCCTTTCACATATTCCTGGTGTCTCCTTGCAGAAGATGGACCTCCGCAGGGAAGGGTAGAGTTGAGCTTGTCTCTTGAAATCCACCCACAATGAGCAATTTCTGCCATCAGCTCCATCCTCTTGAAACCCCTGTGAAAGGGAGTTGTGGAGTAACTAATTAATGTAATAATCGCATTTGCCTTTGCATCTTTCCATATCTTCTCTGCTTCTTCCCTTTCTGTTCTGACTATTCTTATGCTTTACTTTCTGTTTGCTCTTTTCCTCTCTGTTCCTTAAATTTTTCTCTCTCTAACTGCTTCTCTTCCTTTCTCTCTCGCTGCTGGATATTCTGAGCAATGACAGCAGCCGCTGGGAGCTGGAATCCAGGGAGATAACAGCATTGCCATGAGAATCAGTCTGCTCAGCTACAATTAGCCCTGCCGATATCTTTCACCTGGGCAGAGCTTTGTTATCATTGCTACTTCTTGGAAAATGAAGGGTCACAGATACCGATCACAGATAGCATGACTCTGGCATTTCCCTCTGGTTTTCATGTTGCTGGAATCCCTTTTTGGCTCCGTTCTCCCTACGATTAGTTTTGCATCTCTCTCGTTCAGCTGTGCTGCTGTCAGATGGAAAGCAGGCACTGAAGCTTTCCAACACTGCATGGCTGGAACAGAGACCCCGGGTAAATTCACCTGGTGCGATCGACACCACACAGCCAGGAATCCTGGACGTTCCCGAAGTTCAAAGCCAGAAATAAAACAAGGTGTCAGTGCTCTGGGGTCTCCTCGTGGTAAATCGTTGCCCTGTCTTTGGCAACTGTTGAGAAGGGCAAAAGGCAGAGCCAGCTGGGCTGGTTGGTGTGGGGCTGATCCACCCCCCCTGCTCCCAGCTGATTGCGCTGCTCTCGACTAGTGACATGGAGAGCTTGGCAAATGCTCCCACAGTCTTTTCTTTCCACCATGGACGGGCTTTAGCACCTGTTTCTAAAGTCTGGAGTCAGTGGGCTGGAATCTCTTGGCCTTTGTTTTGGTGGCAATTTCCCCTATCTCATAAAAAGAGACCAATGCAGTTATCAAGGCAGCTAATCCAGTCCCTGCTTTGCACCCTTCTCTCTTCTGATATTTTTCTTTCTCTTGACTTTATACGGTTCTACAACAGGAATAACTCTAATTAATTCCTTACCATTCTGGAGCTTGAAAGCATCTGAACTGCAGGACAAGCTCAGCAGCAGGGCCCCACATAGCAGAGATGTCCTTCTTGCAGCGTGTCTTTTTTCTCTCTTGCTTTTAATACCTCAGAGACACAGTTGCTGTTGTGAGAGATCTGTCAGTGGCAGTTTGATATTAGGTACAGAGATACTGAAATTAATTTCAAGGCCAGGTTGGATGGGGCTCTGAGCAATCTGGTCTCACGGAAAGTGTCCCACCCAGCCCATGTTAGGGAGTTGGAACGAGATGATCTTTAAGGTCTCTTCCAAGCCAAACCCTTCCATGATTCTATGATTCTAAGCTAGCGGAACTTGGTCATAATCAAAAGAGAAAACCTAGATTGGGAGGGAATTGGTGTATCACTGACCATTTAACAAAGCCAGTGTTCAGGATGGGTGCAGGGATGACTGTTAAGAAATTCTCTCTCTCCATTTCTCTTTCCCTCCCTGTCTGGTTTTGCTGCAGATTTGCTCCACTTGCAGACAGTACTAAGTGGGAATCAGCACAGTCCTATGGATAAGAACTGCTATTTCTATGTCTTTATTTTCCCTTCTCTACCTTTTTCTCTGATCTGCTTGGACTCTTAAGTCCCTTTTCTTCCATATTCATAGAACTCAGGACAAGGGTATTTCAGCCTCCGTCGTGTCCTGTCATATTATTACTAACAGTAGCATCATTTTAGCCGATTGCAGGCTCTGTGACTGCACCCTGTGAGCTGATGCCATGGGGACCACAGTCCCCACTGCCTCTGTGTACCCCCAGATGGCTCTGTTGGTACCATACAGCCAGCTGAGATGCACTACATCAACATATTTATATTTTGGTCAGCACAGCGCACAGAGTCTGGAGCCAACTTTATGCTTTTGTTGTGATTTTAGTGGGCTGTGAGATTACAATCAGGGTAATTTTTGATTTATCCAATACCAAATAGCAGACTGGGGGCACCAGCCCTCCTACCACGCTGCAGCATTACCAGTGCCACAGGAGGGTCCCTGTGACTTGCCCTGTTTATTTCTGCTGGAGGAGTAAGCTGTGCTTGTGGGTGTGTGTGTGTCACCAAGTGTATTACAGCTGGGGTTGCGTAACCCTTACTATGTGTGTACTGTGGTGCAGGTACACCTGTGGCACTGCAGTGGCAGCCAGGGGACAACCTTGGATCCTGCAGCAGCTTCTGCTGGTTCCAGCCCTGAGGACAGTCGTCCTCACCACAACAAACATGTCTCGTGCAGGCTGCACGTGGGGACAGGGGGCCAGGGATCTCCTGGACTGAACTGGCCTCTGCCTTTCATGTCGCCGTCCCTCCAGTGACCTGTGCGTCACTCTGGTATTGCTGGGCACACGCTGTGCCTGCTGCAGATGAGCCACCTCCCTGGATAAGTCCTCCTTTTCCTGCTTATGTTGCTCCAAAGTGATCTCTCACTGGCATTACGTGGTTTTTTGGCCCCTGAAGGATTTTAAGTTTGCTCATTTTCTCATCCTTGAGAGAATTGCAAAGATTGGAGAATACTGGTGTTTTTCTTTTGAATATAAGGATGGGTGTTTCTCTGGAGTTTCTTTTTCCTGTGAAGCTTGGGCTTCCCATTGTGGCCTCTGCCGTCTCTGTCCTGCCTTTGCCCCATGCTGGTAGAGAACATGATCTTCCTGTGAGCTGCCCACCATCCACTCGAACCCTTAGTCCCAACAGAACAAAACAGGTGAATCGCCAGGGGAATGTGAATCCAATAAATTGCAACATTTGTGTGTTTATCTGACCTTCGGTGTTTACAGATTTGGCTCGCAGTCTCATGAGAGAGGGTTTGACCAACTTATTGGTCAATTGGACCTTAATGGTGTTCCTGTCTCCGGTCACGCTGGCAATGCCGTAAGAACAGCTTGTTCCAAGCAAGCTTCTAAATGAGTTTATGTGCTTAAACAGCATCATCACATGTTCTCAGTACTGTCTCTGGTCCTTTTTTAACCCACTCTTTCAAGTTTTTATCGTCTATGCTATCGTTCAGAGTAATTGCTGCATTTTCCCAAATAAATGGTGTCATCTTGCTTTCACTGGGAATGTATAGCTGGTTGCTTTTCCTCTGAAGAGAGGGCTTGGCCTTTCTTCCAGGCTGTACTAAAGCTGTGATATGTGCCCAGCAGAAGGAAAGGGAGAGGCCATTATGTGTAGAATTCAAGCAATATGGTATATGTTATAAACCCTAGTAAACTTTATTGCAGGTTTTTGAAAGCAACATTCAAGTCTTATCTTTGTCATATTTGAAGTCATAAAACTCTGGATTTTGTGGAAAGGTACTATGGATTGCCTGCTCTTCCATGGTTTGCAAACGGTGTGTGCTTAGGGAGTGCTGCATAAAAACCCCGTGCCTCAGATCAGACATTTCTGAATGTGGGATGTTTGAGAACAGATTATTTTCAGCCTCATCTATTTTCTGATTTTGACAAGACTATCCCTGATGAGCCTATGGAGCAGGAAAGCTTCAGTGATTCCCAGCTCTAGCAGAAGCCTAATCCTAATGGCCTGCTATTATCAATAAGATGTTTTACCAGAGGCTTTGGTGAACACAAGACTGGGCCTTTAATTATTATCCAAGACTCATTCCCTGGTCCTGAATTGCTGGCTGTGACCAGCTTTCACTAGTCCATGCCATGCAGAGAGCCACAAAATACATCTCCTCTTCCAGGAATCTGCAGTCAGTTGTGGGCTGCTGGGACCCTCAGGAGCCTTTCCTTGAGGCAGAGCAGTTTCAGCTTCCCTGGGCATCCTCTCGTGCCCTTCAAGATATCCTGTCTCCTGTAACTCCCTCTTTCTGTATGGGCTAAAATGCTTTTAATGGGCTCCTGCAGACTCATCCTCAGTGTCAGCTTTTAGGCCAGCCAAGTGTAGGTGGTAGCTGTGAGCAAAAACCACGTAACTCCTGTCATTGCTATTCCAAAGCATCTTGTGCAGTGAGTTAATGCTGAGTGCCCAGGTAGGCACTATTTCATGTTCTGCATGGGGAGGAAAAGGGCAACGATTCCTTCTACCAGTGCAAACTCTTTTTGGCCAAGATTCTCTCCTGTGATACATGGATCAGTAGCCCCAAGGTTGGGACTTGCTGACAGCCAGGAGCTACTGCAATCATAAATAATAATAATATTTTACAGAAGGCTTCAAACATATGCACTGCATCCCTCTGCAAACTGGTTTTGTAGTGACTTGGTTTCATGTCAGTTTAACAAAATGCTGAATGTGCATAGTTCCTCTTCATTTTAATCTTAAAATAGGACATCTAAATAAGGAGCTCTGTAGGCCTTTCCCAGTCTCTCCTGGCTGTCAGCTTTCACTGAGCTTCCCCACACCTCCCACTGCATTTTTCTCCAGGGTAGGAAGAGACTCTGCAATGTAAGTGGGATTATTCATGGGTGACAAATGTAGCCCGGTGTGACTGTGGGGTAGAGAAAAGCAGATACAAACTGCAGAAAATTTGAGAAATGGAAGCAGGGTTTCGAGAGGGGATTACGTGCCATAATGACTTAGATAGCAGAGACCTGATCCTGTGCTGTGTTAAAAGACAGCCTGGTTTTACCTCTTCCATAAGCTGCTCTTTCCAATGACACTGGGAAAGCTGGTGCTGTCTGTGCCACAGGGGCATTTTGTTCTTGCACTGTGAAAGCCAGCCAAGGCTTGATTTCAACCCTACTGAGTTCCTCTTGCAGAACCACAGGTCAGGGCTGGTCTTTGTCGTGTCACCAGAGCCACTCTGATGCTCAGCAGCATATCCATCCAGCACACTGGCTCCCGTGGCACTGTCCCCAGGGCACATCCCTCCAGCAGTGTCAGAATATCATAAAAAAAATCATTAAAAAAAACCCTGCACCTCCCTCTATATCCTGCTCCTGCTATGAGGAGATGACTTCTTACTTGAAAAGAATTTCTAAATAAACTCCAACTCTCATTTTTATAAGGGAGGATGGTATTTGCAGAAAAGGTCAAGGCTGTAACAACCAGTATCCTCGGAGATAGGAATCCTCAGCCCCTGCAGCTTCCCATAACTTGACATGTCTTTCAACCCTCAAGTCCTCATTTCACATTCTCAGGCGAGAAAGACATGAGGTTTTGATTTCAAAATGCAATGCTCCACTGGCTGGGATGCTTTTCCCCGGAGAAAACGTACAGAAACAAAAATTGCTAGGATTTCACTGATAATATGGTTACACTGAGCCCCAGCCCTGTGCCAGGACCTGTCAGTGCTGGGGCTGCAGGAACAGACCCAGGAAGGACCTTGCAGGACATCAGTGGAACTTCTGCCTCTGGAGAGGTCCGGCTGCAGCCCTCGCAGCCCCTCTCCTTGATTTACTTCTGGCTGGTCACAGGCCAGTTGACCAGGATGGGTCAGGCTGCCCAGCATTGCTCAAGGCTGGAGATCTGCTGTACTTGTCACTAGGGGAGCAGGCAGCAATCTCTGACTTTAGCAGGTGTGAGAGAAGCCTTTCCTGCGAGAGTCTGTGAGGAGAGCATGGAAACACGAACATAACTAGCAGTGAAAACTGAGTGGGATTTGTGTTTCTGGTGAGATGTCAGGAAATAGCTTTAAAAATGCACTGCTGAGAGGCTTCCCAGCAAGCTTTAACTATTCCCTCACCTGGGAAGATCGCTGCGATGAATTCCTCAGGCGTGACGCAGCAAAGAGCTGCCTTGGCTCTCCTGGCAAATCCAGGCGTGGGCTCAGGGAGGAGAGTGAAGGGCAGTACCTGGGAGCCTGGGAAGATCAGGCAGAAGCTCTGGCAGTAGCTCTGACTCAGCTCACCGTGTGGGCTGACATATGTAAATTGCCATATACATTTGTAAATGTTTTGGTATGCCTGAGCAAGCCAATATCTGGAAGTAATTTTGTTCTTTTGGGAGGCAAGATGGGGAGCCCGTAAAGAGAATAAATCCAAATGGACCACATGGATGAATCTTGGTAGGGTTTGTTCAGTTGGCTGAGACCTGTGTGTGGAAGTGTATTTGGTTTTGCTTACCTCACTTATAAAGTGACTTGCTCTAAACTGACAAGATCACTCCAGTCTTGAAGCAGACTTGTATGCTGGTATTAAACATGCATTAGTGGGTTGTGCAATGCAGAATCCCTGCTCTGCAGTCTGTTCTAGTGTTGCTTTTTCTCTCAGTGCCTCTGTACTTTTTAATGTCAACACGCTGTTACTGTCTGTGCTATTTTGTGAGACGTGATGTCCTAAGGGGAGGTGAGGGTCATTTCTCTGTCAGTAATATTTGCCACTTTCGGGAGCAGAATAAAGTCTCACCACTTTATGCATTAGGAGATGAAAAATGACTTTTTTGGTTGAAATGGCAAGGAGGATGGCAGAGGCAGAATGCAGCTACCTCAGCTGCATCACAGCCACGGTGTGGACCAGCTCCTGCAAAAAATATGCAGTGGGCTGGTTAATGCCAACGAGTGGTCCAGCACCAGCACAAACTATTCCTTGGCTACAGCCTGACTGCAGGCTGGTCTGGGATCACATCCCACCAAACTCTGTCACAGCTCTGCTGGCAAGATCCACTTTCCCGTTGGTGTTTGACGACAGTCCGTGACAGGATTATAAAGAGCTGCTGCACCTACAGGCAAAGAAATGCTACAGGTCCTAGATTGCTGCAAATCACATTTATGCTTGTGAAGCCCATCTCATCCAAAGGCTTTGACTGGATTAGTTATTTTTAAACCCCACAGAAGGAGTGTTAAAAATGTGCTTTTTCATGCAAGCAGCCTTAAAAAAAATTCTGTGCTTTATGTTCTGAGGTGTTTTCTCATAATTCCCCCATCCCTTTGCTGCCTACACCCCGACAGTATATGAAAATTACTTTGGAGACAACATAAAGGGCTGTTTCTGCAGTTTGCTTTTTGTAAACCTTAGGATTTTGCTTTTCTCCTTTGCTGAAACTCCAGTAGCCATTTTAGACTTTGATACCTGATTTGAGAGAGAATTACCGCTCCTTTATGTGCCTGTTGTGTCTCTGTATGGAGCCACTGGCTGGTACTTCATGGTATATTATTAATAGCTGTCAGTGGAGAGCCAAATGAATGTTCTCTGGTTTTAAGGTAAAATCTTGAAGGGTGACTCTTGCTGGTACATGAACTGAGCCTTTTATACATGCAGGACAAACCTTATCAGCTAGTGCAGCTTTTAGAAAGTGTTGCTGTTATATTTGTTAATGGGTCTGGCTGAAATCCAGTGCTTGGGGCTTTGGGGGCTGCCAACACCTCGCCCACAGGCAGGTGCTGTGGTCAGCCACAGATCCCCTTCCTGGCTCCTATGGGATGCACTTATGGATGCTGAGCTGTGCCTACAGCCAGCCTGGCTAAGCAGAGTGTGCCAGCTCGCAAGGGGCTTTTGTAATCCAAGATCATCAGGGCAGTGAGAAGAAACCCTTAAGTACCTGCACCCCGTGCCCCTTTTCAAATGTGAGTATACACTAATTTAAAGCAGACGAGGTGGCTCTGACATGCTGCAGTGAACCCAATCCATGGCTCCTGCCAAGGGAAAAACCTCCTGAAACAAGCAGAGGCTTTGTCTGAGCTTGAGGAGACCATGAGCTTCTGCTCCCTGTGTTTTTCATCCTCTAATTTATTCCATGTCTCCCTTTCTGCCCTCAAGCCAAGCTTCCAGGTCTCAGATAAGCAGCCAGAGAGGTCTCCTTCTCCTGGGGGAATGACACACTAGGGACAAGGTCTCTCTCCTGGCTTTCCCTGCTATACAGGAGAAGGGTTGGCTCCGTCCCCATGTCCTGCCCAGCTGGCACAGGGGACAGGCTGTGGGGGATGAGCAGACAAATTACCTCTGTCCCCCTTGGCTGAAACTCCTGGCTCAGCTTCAGAGGGCTTTTCTTACCACCTTATCACAGCAGCTGAAATTCCAGCTAAACAAAACCCAGCCACACACTTATTCAAAACATTTATTAGTGTTTAAGGAAAATAATAGTGTGAAAGGTACAGAGCTTTGTCTAAAGCCATATGCATTTTCTTTATTTACAAGCTTATTTGGCTGCAAATTCTACATGAGATAAAACTAGTATGTTTTTCTCCCAGAGATTTGGAATTAAGGACAGTATGTCTCTTTTTTTTTTTTATTTTTTTCTCCTTTTAGTTCAGCACTGTAAGTTAGGACAGCATTTTTCAGGGTTTACTGCTATCTTATTCCAGTAGGCGTTTTGCTTCTCTCAGTATTTTCATTCCAGAACAAGGCTCATTCCAGATGCAAAGCATAAAGGAAACATTCATACCTTGGCTTTTAAGCTAAACCTCCTTCATGAACAGCAAGTTCATAAGGAATGTTAATTAAAGCATCATACAGTATCTAAATGGACTTTTTTTGTCTTTTTTATAAAGAATTAAGGCTATGTAGATGTCACAATAAAATAAATCTCAGGTAAAACGCACCCTATCTGTTAGATATGAAAGAAGGTTTAACAATAAATAAATGATTTATGCTGTCAATAACATTATGGAACTGTATAAAACTATATTTACGCAGCTTTAAAAATAAAAAAAAAACATACTAGTGGCATGAATATATACAACACAGGTCATGACATACGTTTAAATTATCATAGCCAGCAGTGTTCTTTTTTAAATGGGGACACTATAATAAATAGAAATGTTAAATATTTACAATAATAGCATATGTGGAATCAGTAGATGAACACATAAAATCTTCACACACAGAGGAAAAAAAATGATGCCTTGTACAAAAATCCCTCCCACCCACAGCTTGTCCTCCCCCCCTCCCCAATTTTCATTGACTAAACAAGGGGAATATACAATTTTCCCCACAGAACCAATGAATACAAATAAAACTGTATGCATGCTGAGGTGATATGTTGACCGAGACATTCAAGGATGTAGATCTCTATGTTTGATTCCCATTGATGAATCAGACCTCTAATGACAGAGGGATCTTATTTTAGTTCAATGCAAGAACATTGCACTGGTAGCAAGTTGTGTTTCTGGTTTGCGTTTGTTTTCCTTTTTTTTTTTTCTTTTTTTTTCTTTTTTTTTTGGTGCTAAAATGCTTGGATTGTCTTTTTGGTTTGAGCTTGTTCTTCATGGTGGCTCTGTGCCACCAAGAGGGGAGGATGCTTGCAGGAAACCCAGAAACCCATGGAGGCACATGCTAGAAAAACCTTATGGTACCACCAGTAGCCACTTTTTGGAGCAGAGGAGGTGGCCAACAGTCAGACCCTAACCAACCTTTCCAAGCTGCTCCGTGGGACAGGGTGGGTACCCCAGGGGTGGCAGAGCTGCCACCAGCCCAGTGGGGCAGCTGTCACACTTGCTGCCACATCACCATGGTCTTTACTGCTACAGCACCTGGCCTGATCCCACCTCTTCCCACTTAAGTCGAACAAAAATTTCATCACAGAACTTAGTAAAATCAGGCAGGATTCAAGGTCATGTCTTTAAGCAAAGACCTGGTGATCTCAGAGACACACCTTTTCAACTTAACTGTCCTCTCTTGCTTCCTACGTGGTTGCTATTAAAAGCAGTGCCTCTAAGTTCTGCGGGTGGATCCATGCATTAAACCCTGAATACAGCTATTAGGAGCCATGTTCACTCAGCAGTAACTAAAATCTGAGTTGGAAATTGTAGCCAAATTCCAACACCCTCTACTGCTTATGCAGCTCCTTCCCACTACCATGCGACAAGACGTACGTTAGTTCACCGAGTACGTTCTGTCTCTGCTGAACTGCCTTCCTGCCCCCACAGCTTTCCTCCCAAACTTTCTAAATGAGAAGGCTCAAATCCCTGGTGTGATTCCCACTTTCTAAGAAAACTCACTTTTTCCCTTGAGGAAGCTGAGAGCTCACCCTTCTGTCCCCATGGATGCTGTAACCTCCATTTCCAGTACAATATCTGGGGATATAGGATTGCAGAGCTGCAACCTGAGAATTACAATTGCATAGGGGGTAGGAGAGATATGGCCAAACACCTCATTCACACTTGAAACTGCTTAAAGACAATAAGCTCTTGACACTCTTCATCTTTACTAACTCACTCTGTGGAGACTGGTGGTCCTTATCTGCACAACAATTAAAAAAACCAAGTCAATCCCCTCTCCTTATCTTTGGCATTTGGATAAACCATAGCTATAGGCAGGTTAGAGTGGGGCTCCACATCTCAGCAAACCACACCACGCTACTGCTAAGGAGAGACATATTACTGATGGGCCTTCAACACAGCCCTGTGGAAGAACTAAATACATGGGGGTCCTTCACTGTCTGAGCCCACACCCGTCCCTTTAGGCTTGGGCTGTCCATAAGGGTGGAAGACCTGTAACACTGAGGGGGCAGACCTAAGCAGAGAATATGCACAGGGTTTTTAGAGGTCCACAAGAATACTTTTGGGGGCCCTCCACACTGTGCAAGTCTTTAACAGTCACACTGCCTTGTCTGGGAGCTGACTACTCGCCTTTGATGCGCTGAAGGGACTGGATATGATACTGTGATCAGCAAGTGTCAAGTTATGCAGTGGTTCAAAACAAACAGGGGGGCACTTAAACCAGACAGCGTCACCCAGGTGGGAACAATGGCTCAGAAGTTAGTTAAGAGAAAGTGGTGGAGCTCCAGACCACACGGTTCCTGTGTGAGAGACAGGGCAGCTACTTCATTAGAGAGCTTCACATAGAGAGCCTTGAGCTCTTGCGTTCTCAGCCACAAGCAGAAACCAAATTCCCTTGGAATTCAGCCATCTGCTCTAAGGCTGTGCCCTAGACCTTTGGAGGTGCTAAGCCACAAGCAGCCACATGCAGTCTGGCAGAGCCCTCTTGGAACAGTCTCTCCAGCCAAGGAGACCAAGGGAAAAAACCAAAACAAACCCCAAAACCAACCCAACAATCCCCAAACAAGATCCTAAATTTCAGATTATGTCCACTTCATAAAAAAGGGGAAAAGAATTTAGTTGGAGACATTTTGCCACGTTTGGTGGCTGCTCGAGTGTCGAGTTTGCTGGATCAATAACCCATTGCCACTGCTCTCCCTTTGCTACTATATACACTGTTGCCGAGGTCCATATATATCTTGCAATGCCCTGTGCTTGACCTCTGAATGGGAAATGCTTTGGAATGTCCATAGACGGGAAGATGGAACTCAGGAGGATTCCGGTGGAGGGGGAAGATGGGGGAAGGGGGAGCTGGTGCCTTTTTTCACCTCCGGATGTCGGAGAAGTCGGACAGTTCGTCTGCCCGGTCCACGATCCCTTGTGCCCCTTTGGGACCGTGGCCCCCAGCTTTCGCCCTGGCGTGGGCGTTCAAGTGGCCCTTGGTACCTCTCTCTCCCTTGGATGCTCGTGAGCTCTCCCTGTGGTCAGGGTCGGAGTGGGCCAGCATGTCCCCACGGCCAGCACTGCCTTTGGTGGCTTCACCCGGCTTCTTCTCAGCACCCAGGGCGGCATCACCGTGCACAGCAGAGGTGCAGAAGCTCAGGATGGAGCACAGGCTTCCCCAATTCTGTTCACACTGGGCCTGGACGCTTCTTGTTATTGCCTTTTTCACCTCCTCGCCACAGGTGAGCAGGATATTCACTAGGTCAACATATGGCCTAAAGGTAAAGGAAAACAGGGAGAGGAGAGTTAAAAACCAAGGGAATTGGGGAAAAAGGTTCTACAGCCTGTGTGTCTCACCATCCCCTGAGCATAGGACAGGTCAGTGGTGTGAGCCCCTGCCACCCACTTGGCAGCGTTGGAGAGCAATTCTGCATCATGTTTATTATGCAATATACTATATTCTGACTGGCCATTTCACTGCGGGAGATGCACACCATGACATCCTGTCAAAGCTTTGCTGGGTCTGCCTTGATTGCTCTCCCCCCGGAGAACTGGAATGTCTACCAGAGGAACAGATGAGGTCTCCATGCCTGGCAAATGAAAGGACTGCTATCTCACACTTTCTGCTTCTGTTTCTTTCCGTATGCTTTCATCTTTATTAGTCAGAACACATGACAAAGGAAACCTGCTCCTGTCCAGAGCCATCAGCTTTGTCAAGCAGGTTGTTATGTCCACGTGAATGGCAGGTACAGAGAATTCACCAGTCTGCAAGAAGCAGGCACTGCCTCACCTCTGTGAAAGCAGCAAATACTCAACTAGAAGTACTTTGGCTTTTCTCATCACCTCTGAAGCACTGGGCATTGATCTCCACCACAGGCAAGATCCTATCTGAACTCAGGATCTGACTGCAGAGCTCAGACACATGGAAATTCACTTTGCTGGTACTTTTTCTTCCCACACCAAAGTTGTCTTCTTTATTTCCTTACAGAATTGAGTACAACTTTCACTACACACCTTTTCCCAGCCAAACAAGCCACGGCTAAATACCCTTTGTGCTTCCCACCCATCCCTGTGAGTCCCCACAGCACAAGCAGCCCAAGCACAGGCACTTCGGCTTCCTCAGCCACAGGTCACCGAGTGCAGCGATTTTAAAATACTTGTGGTCACAAGTTTTTTTGGGTCAATATTGATGTTGTCTATTGACACAACCGCTCAGCTGCTTGCAGGCCCAGAAGAACGTGCTTAAAATCTTCCACGGTAGGAACCATCCCCAGCACAAGTGGAACACTGCCTGGGGTCAGGACTCGTGGCTGTGTGGGGTGGTGGGGGATGCACCTTCTGGACACACCATCCACCAGCTCTGGTGGCTGTGAACAAGGCTAAATCTCTTCTCATTAACTAAGTCAGAAGAGACAAGGAAAACCAACAGATTACAATCAGCGTTTGACATTACCCCACTGCTTAAACTCATTTTGAATTGCTAATCTTGGAGAGCCACCTATTCCCCTATCTCAAAATATTTCCCAGGGTTGGACTGTTTCTGCTGTTTAAAAAAAAAGTTACTTGGAATGCAGCAGCCGCCAATCTGCCAAGGCCTGTCACCACTTCCACCATAGCAAATCAGCCTGACCCCCACCCCACCACAGCTGACTCAGGAGGAGGCTTCACCACCCCGCTCGCGTTCTGCAACACTCATCGGGAGAGAACAGTCAGAACAAAATAGTCAGAGAGCAAGCCTGAGAGCTGCCACTTGCTTCTCTGCTCCGAGTTTTTGTTTTAAATGTAAAATAGAAGAGAGAACTGAGCATGCAGCATACAAAGTGATCCAGCAGAAGGGAACAAAAAAAGAAATTAGTCCTTCAAATTGGGCATAACCTTTACAAAAATCTTTGTAAGAAAAAAGGTCGCTGGTATGACTAAAAAGTGGCTCAGCTGCCAAATATTTCAGGTATTCAGAGCCTGCCAGAGCCCTGCGGATTAATACTGGCCCATTTCTCCTTCCCTGTTTTACTTTCTGCAGTTCAGCTGGCCTGACCATAGTACCTGAACTGAGCACAAGGCTGCAAGTCAGCAGACGTGATTTTATTTCCAGCTCTGCCACACTTGCCTATTGATCTTGAACAAGTTCCTTAGTTCAAGAGCTTCAGAGATGGCCTCTAAATTTAGGGGAGGGGAGGAGGCTGGCTAGTTCTATTTGGGGAGTCCCGCATAGGAGAACTGAGCTCTGACTCCATGAGATGCTGAAGTGTAGGATGAGCTAAATGAGATCATGCAAATTATAGGTGTTCACTGAATGACCTGCCTCTTCTCAAACCAACAACCCCCCAGTTAAGCTCCCCATAAATAAGCAGCTGCCTTTGCACATTCCTGCTTTAGCCTGTTCATAAAATGAGGATAACTTACTCCCCTCTGGACAGGCTTTTGGCTCTCACAGTTCTTTTCATCCCCAAATGATGGGGGAGTTAATTGGTGCCAAGTGCCCAATTTATAGCCTGCTAACACAGCCCAGGCAGTGCCCAGAGAGGTGCTGCTGTGCAGGATGGAGCTCTGCTTCCCCTCTCCACCAGCAAGTGGGATGCTGCCCCCATTGCCCTGGGCACAGCAGCCCTGGCAAAGCCAGGCTCTGCTACCAGCCATGCCTTTGATCCCAGCCTCAGGAATGTCCATGGAAAGGGCCTTGCTTTCAGGCCACCAGGTTCAGCTTGTACAAACCACAGCATATGATTTATGCAAATAAACTGGCATTAAAGCATCTCTCTGCAACTGCAGCTTAAATATTAGGGGGGTGGTTTTCAACAGCAAGTAAGGGAATCAGAGCATAGCTCCTTTGGATGCTGCTGAAAACACAAGGCTAAAATTCTCAAAAGAAATGATTCTGTAAAAAATTTGGCTGGCGTGACTGCTGGGATTCGGAGTTTCTGTGTTAGTATCAAGGCACAGAGGTGTGGTAGGAAGATGCTCTAAGGTTAAGCCTGATGCCAGGCTGTGGCTCAGCCTTCCTGTTTGGAAGTGAAACCTGCAAGAAAAACAGGCTCTGATTTTTGCATCTGTGCACAAAGAGTCAGTACAAACAGCTTGTGCCTGGTTTGTTGCTGTCATGTAGCAGCTTTGATCAATTCCAAATAAGATTCATGCCTGCCATTCCTTGGAGGACAGCTGTGTTCCCAGTCAGAGAAATGAAGTCCTCAAAATCTGACTTGTGCCTTCATTTTGTACATCTCCATGTATTATTAAAAAGCATATGAGATTAATAAAGAATAAGATGAATGGGAGATTACCTGGGGGACTGCAGCTCTTTCAGGGACAATTAACTATAAGACATTTGAAAGTATGTATTTAAAGAAGAAATTATCATCTTGCTGACAACTTTGCATAAACCTTCTTCCCCCTTCCCTAGCTGTCATCTTTAACAGGATACTGGGGTCAAGAATGGGGCCTTTGAGCTCAGAAAGCAAAGAGTCATTGTGAGATGCTTCTGGAAATGGCAGATACTGACAGTGCTAAAGGACTACGGGGACAGGCAGATTCAGCTTCAACCCACTTCATCTCCTTCCACAGTCACATCTAGCCCTTTGTACACAAACTATTCTTCAAGGGCCCCTGCAAAGCAAGCATTACCTCGGTCTTGTACATGGGAGAACAAGAGGTGCTTAAGGCCAGGAGGTGAAACAGCCCATTGGCACCATCTCGCTCCTGGAAGGAGCTCCCACGCTCTGACTGCACCAGCACAGAGGCACTTACTCATGCTGCAGCAGGTCTTTGAAGTGAATCATCTCCACAATGACCTGGACGTTCTCCTTGGCAGCAGAGCAGAGGTCATGCTTCAGGTAGCACTCCCGCTGTAACTGGAACACCATCTCTTTAATGGCAGGGCACTTACGGCTGATGCAGCTGAATTTATGCCTCAAGGCATGAGCCTTACACTTCAGAGCGTCTTTAATGAAGGATTTTCCCTGAGAAGAAAAGAAATGGAGTAGGTCTGTATTTTTGTCCATTAAGCACAGCAGCTGATTTATGCCCAGCCAGCTGCTCCTCTGCAGGACAATGTCAAGGGTTATTACAGTGCTAAGGGTATCACTTAATGGCGTTTCACTGCCCTAAAAGTTACCTAGCTTTGCTATCCCAGTGGACCTGAAACATCCAGGTACTTCCTCACTGGTACTTTGAGGTTTCTTCTGCCCCAAGACCTGAATGACCAACGAGGGCAAGAGCAAAAGTAAGCAAGGACCTTAGAGTAATCCAGTGCCGAAGTTACTGGATTAGTTTGCTTGAGGATGGCAGAATGGAAGGTTCACACAAAGAAGAGGGCATCCTGCTATGGCTGAGGTTCTCAGGACCACAAGCAGATACCCATTCAGTAACTGCAAATTAGGCTTTCTTAATTTTAAAATTAGTTCACGAACTCAGAGACACGTATGCACGATCTATATGCACCTGCCCCACTCTCCAGCTGTCAGTATTTTCCCTACTACCACAGAGAGGGGGTCAAGTCAGCACTACCAATAATCCTCCAGAGTCTTCATGTCTGCAGCAAGAAACTGTGAGATTAAATCACAAAACTAAAAAAGTAAGGTGGAAAGCTGCTTTAGCAGCATCTCTTTAATCTCTATTTGTGATTCCTTTATTCACTTGCTTAGGGGATACCAAACCCATCCCTTCCTTTCCTCTTCGCCATCTGACGCTGCAGCTGCCATTCATGCTGTGCTCAGATTCCCTTTACTTTGCTGAGCAATAGGCGCAAGGAAACCTCTTGCACTGTCTCCAGCTCTTCACCAGCTTCAGATTGTTTTACACAGGTGCTTCATGAAGACCAAAGCCTTGTTCCCCTCTATCCCAAGAGTACACCGGCACAGCTCTGCTAAGATTCACTCAGACCTGCAAGCAGACATTGTCCCCAAATTGTTTCAAGTCAGAAATGTTTTTTGCTGATCAAAGAGCTGCTTCAGCCATCATCCCTTTCCATTCCCCATACCAAAGGCACTTACTTGCCCTTCCCTTCAGTAACAAAGACACACAGCACAGTAAGCAAATAAGGATGAAAAAGAGAATTCTTACATAAATCAAACCTGACATCAATCCTCAGGTTTCAGAGAAGAGAACAGAAAATGGCCAGCATTAGTCTGGTTATTGAATGCAGCCTGAAATAACTGTAGATAATACAGAGGAGCTGTGAAAAGCCATGTCATAGCAGAGGCTAAAGCCACCTCCACATTAAATAAAGCTCCAGGGGTTTAAGTCTTCTGCACTGCACTCCCTGGATGAGAAACAGGCTGTATTTGATGAGCAGTACTTGGGAATCAGGCATCAGTGGCTACATTCAGCCTTCACAAGCACCTTTCTCTCCCCTCCCAAAAGGACTCACTTCTTTGCTCAAATCTGTTCACTGACAGAACATTGTGCAAAAAGCAATGAGTGTTTTCTGGAAGCCACTTGGAAATTAAGTTGAAGGTTTTCAGATACCCACAAAAGCAGCACTTCCCACTTTAATGACTAGCCAGACCCTCTGTATGTCCTCGAGCATTTGAGCCTAAAACTCCAGCACTTCAAAAATGCTTCCTACTGGGTGGTCCCACCATCCCTGATGGAACGAGCTGGATACTGAAGACAGCTCTACTTTGTACCATGCTTTTAGCAGTGCCATGTAGCTGGTGCTTTTAGTCAAGTTATACTGTAAACTGCCTGGTCAAGCCAAATGCTGCTGGCCCGTCGGAATGTTCCCTTCCCTCCACACTGAAATGGGAGAGTAGGTTTACAAGACATAATAACAGGATGTCTCAATGATGCATAAATGGTCTGGGGAGAAAATGAAGGAGACAAACTTAATACCACATACCATCTAAGTAACGTATTTTAACATCAGTGCTTGAACCAAGGGTTTATTTGGGTACAGCAGCTTTAGGAGGTTGCCTGGACTGGTTGTGTGCAAGTCTTGAGAACCAACTTCAGTAACTACATGTTGGGAAATACTGTGATAAGTCTAAATGAACTGGGAGCCCCAGCTGCATTTCAGAATCGGCTTTGAACAAACATGGTGTAGAAACTTAAGCCGCCCAGTGTCTCTTAAAACCATGTTTGGCTACATTGGTGTTCTGCTGCAGTTATCCTGGGTATAGTAGGTGGAAGAGATCCAGGGAGATGCAGCTAGAGACACCCTGTCTCCTGGGACAGGTTGCACACCACTGCTTTATTATTAATTCTGGACCTTTCAACAGAAAAATTCTTACCGAATCAGTAAATCACGGCAGAAGTAGACTTGTTCTATGTTGGTAGTTTTTTGCAAAGATGTGGTAAGGAAATAAAATACAGGCCCAGTATATGTTAGAAGCAAGCAGATATATAGAACATTTCACCATGTTACCTGGGCATCGAATTTTCCAGCGTTGTGCAGGAATGTCATGCAGATCTCGTGTAAGCCTCGGATCTCGCAAGAATTGTTTTCAAAGCATTCGAACACTCCACATCCCACATCGCCAGCATTTACCAGGCAGTGCTGGATTTCAGCTAAAACGAGTATTGCTTAGAGTTAATTGGAAGAACTGTTCAGAGAAACTGGTGGTGGGTAGGGGAGAGGGAGTTATTTTGCTACCAACACGAGTTCAAAAGAAAAATGCATGACAACAATTAATTGTACCCACAGCGTGCCCATTTTTTGCAGAAATTAGGCCAAAACTTGGGCGTATTATGTTATGAAAGTGATATCCAAGAAGCAAATGCCAAATCCACTATGCTTACGTCAAGCTATTTCACGTGAGAACTGTCTAATGCTCTTGCATTCCTCAGGAGCAAAGGACAGGCATGATTTTTGCTGTCTGACTTGTACATAGTCCCCCATCAACTTTAAGTGCCAAAACAAGAAGCCCAGAGCCCAGCCAGCCAAAATTTTTCATTTTTGGTATTATGAGCTAGTTTCTGGCCATTTAGCACAATGATTTTTACAAACCACTGGGTTTTACCTGTCAGGATGTCTATCAAGTTAATAGCAAAACTCCCACTGAAACATAAGGTCCTTTGCACTGAGTGTCATATGAAACTGCAAATATATGCTTGCCTATGCAGAAATCAATAGAAAATATATTTATGTATGTAGTACTTAAAACAGATGACCTTGAGCTAGCAGTTACATATATATTTATTCTGCCTTTTCAAATGTTATGTAATACTGTAAAAAAATGCTATCTAATAGTCAATTTCAAAGAAAAGCAAAACCAAAACACCACCAACCCAAAAATCTAATTCTTAACGCGACAGCTTCTGGTCCTTTAAAAAAAAGGGATGTAGTAGTACTGCCAGAGGGAAGCCGGTTGCTGAATAAGTCTGGGGATAAAGTTAAACAGGGGCAGCTTTTAGACCAGAACTGAGGATGCTAAGAATTCCTGTACTCTGTGCCCTATGGTACCTTTAATTAAAGTTCGCCCTTGGGAGCCAGCCTAATCCCCCTCGAACCGCAGCGTGTTTCAGCCATCCCCAGCCTCCCCCTCTGCCATGCGGTCCATTTGCAAGTCTTTACAGCAACTTTCGGTCTAATTTCAACCCGCTGCAAGGCAGCGAGGAGCCGGGGATGTAAATGCGGAGCCTGCCGGAGTTCACACGATCCCCCCGCCGCAGCTCTAAAAGCACTGCCGCCGCAATTTCTTCTTCTTTCCCCTTCTCGCTGCCCCCGGAGCGCGCCCGGGGGCGGCAGAGGGGAGCCCGGGGTGGGCTCCGGGGGTCGTCTGAGCCTCGGGGGGAACCCCCCGTGCCGGGGAGGGCGGAGGGGCCCCGGGGCGCTTTGCGGGGCCGGGAGCGCGGCCGCGGTGCTTGTGTTGGCATCCGGATGCGAAACCCTTCGCCGGGATCACATGTCCTGGCTCCAGCGTGCTGAGAGCCGCACAGTGCCGTGATTCACATGTGGCAGTCCCTAATGGGCACTCGTGCATTCCTGCTCGTGTGTGTCTGAACGCGCCTCGCAGCACTGAGAGTGTTAAAAAAAAAAAAAAGAAAAAAAAAAAGGAAAAAAAAAAGGGGGAGGGGGGAGGGGGGGGGGGG